>VMDO01008427.1:0-84085 GCA_007922755.1 Pedetes capensis
GCATACTACTGCCAAAGTATTTTGATGAGTCAAGATAAAAAGACTTGGAAGTTTTGTTTTCATTTCCTTTTCTATCCATTTGTATCTTGTAGAAAATGGCATTTTTATAAAGAAAGAATGATAGCTAATTACTCAAATAAGATATGTACTGTAGGGAAAAATTGAGAGGAAATTGGCAAAAACCCCCAAACTGGGAAAATGGCTTTTGAATATCTGCTTTGTAAATTGGAAATCTAGGGAAAATGAAAGTAACTTGGTTGCACGTTTGTACAAAACCCTTCCTGATTGGACAATTGGACTGAAAGCTGATTGGCTCAGGCCATTCCGTGGGTGAACTATATAAGGAGCTGCGCTGTAGCAGCTCAATCCTTTTTTTACCTTCTCGCCTGTTCCTGCCTGGACCACCAATGAGGAAACGCCTCTCCTGCTGCTCTCAACTGGAACTTCGGTAAGGAAAGAACGCTCTCCCGTTGCAATCATCAATAAGGAAAGAACATGCTCTCCATCTGATCACCAAGGAAGGGACTGTTGTTAATCTTTCTAAAAATATATTTTATTTTCTTAGGCAGATTCTGTACTCCTTGATCACTAAGATCTGACCTCAAATTTAATCCTCTTATTAAAAATATATAATTTAGAAGCCATGAGACTAAGAAGGGGGAAGTATTTTGGGTTCCTACAAACATAAGCCTATCATAAATAAAAGAAACTTTAAAATAACCAATTACCCTCTAAATGGGACTTTCTATTGGATTTTACTCAAGGCAAAGGCCCAGATCTCGCTATTCAAGTGGCCATGTTATTGAGCAAGGTCTCCTTTCCTGATGTTCATAGAAGTCAATACTATGGCTTTGGTTTCAGCAAAAAGAAAAAATTTTAATGATGGTCAACCAACAAGGGCAGAAGTAAAAATGAGCTCACAGGTGTCTCCACAGTTGAACGGTAATGGGAGAATTTATAGGAAAAGAGGGGAAAGAAGCTACTTATTGATTGGATGGGAAGAAGGAATGTTGTGGTGTTCCTTTGTGCCTGTATGAAAGGTCACCCTGATATCTCTTCACAGGTCACATGTTTCTTTGGGTGAGGGAATTATGTTCCACAATGGGAATTTTGAGTTTGTGGTGTCAGAAGTTCATTGACAAGTGGAACTTGCTTCTTTTATACATGTTTATTCTTAGAAAGCCAGTTTCAAACCTCCTTGAGTGGATTCTGTTAGCTTTTCCAGAAGGAAAACTTCAGTACTTTGTTACTTAAGGAATTTATGTCCAAGTTTGTCCAGACCTTAGTGAATTTCATTGGTACTGCTTGGCTTCTGCATTCAGTCTGTAAAGCAACCTGTGCCAGCTGTCCCACAGTTGGAGTTGGCAGATGCAGAAAAAATTACTGCACACCAAGACTTAGTGTCAGAGAGAATGAGGTGAGGGCCAATGCATTTGGGGACACTGCTCCCAAGTGAGTCTCTCATACTCTTTTTATTAGCCTCTTATCATAACATCAAGCATTCTTATGAGTCAGGGGAAACGTGGGTTAAAGTATATTTTCTTGTGAGACAAGGAAGGGTTATATTATTATTATTATTATTATTATTATTATTATTATTGCAGTACTGTGTGTTGAACACAGGGCCTCACACTTGCATGCTTTGCAAGTACTATAGCACTGAGCTGTACCCCCAACACATTTAAAAAAAATTTTTTTTGAGAAAGGATTTCACTAAATTAAAACTGCCTCTGGTCTCAAACTCGAGATCCTCCTGCCTCTGCCTCCCAAGGTGCTAGGATTACAGGCATGCACCTCTGCGCCCAGCACCAGGTTATTATTTATGTGAGGATTCTCTGCCCACTGCATATAGGCAGAGTCTGCACATAGAGCCTGCACCACAGGGTCTGTGTGAAAAGTCAGAGGGGTAACAGAAGGGGGCTCTCTGGCAAGGAGAGCTTTCAAAGATCAGAGCTTTCTCCTACAAGCAGCTAGAGTCTTCCTGGGCCATTTTTTTCTTAAATTTTCTCCAGCCCTTCCAATCATACCTTGTGTTACAGTTTGTGGCTCAATCTGTTGATGTGGAACACTCTGAACTTCTTCTGGGTCTGAGTTCTGCTTGATTCATGAGTCCTTAAATGTTCAAGTAAACTCAGTTAAAATTGTCTATCTGAAGTTTTCCTTTTAACATTCTTTACTATCCTCTGTAGACTTTATGCCTGTATAGAAAGGAAGTTGTATTAAAGCAAATAGAGGAGGAATGAAGTGAATATGACTACGTGAAACATCTCTTATCCCGTTCAAATGATAGTATCTCTCCTAAGTAAGAAAATTAATCTTCATCCAAAGCTTCTTTCTGCTTAAACTCTCATTCTACTATCTAAATATAGCCCACGCCTAAGCATTTTCCCAGAATCTGCAGGAGTTGCCTTCTGCCATGTCTAAATTTGAAATGATAATCCTTTGACAGCCCTTCTGTTAGTTATTTAATCCTTTCATTCTGATGCACCCCAAATCTCAGACATCCAAGTGGAATGAAAATCTAACAGATTTATGACTGAAAAAAAATAGAGCTTTTGTTTTTCCTTCATTGTCCCTACTTTTACTTCCCAGGGACAAAGGGATGTGTGTGTGTGTGTGTGTGTGTGTGTGTGTGTGTGTGTGTGTGTGTGTCTGTTTGTTTATGTGTATATATATGAAAATCAATAAATAAACAAACCGCAATCAGATTTCAGAAAGGAAAAGTTAAAGCACAAGGACAAAAGAAGTTCAAAAAAAGATACCACCTAATTAGTTTTATTAACATTTCAATAGAATTTGGATCTTATTCTGAAGAGGGTGGGGTGAGATTCCACCAGTGTCGTTGGAAATGAACACTTTGGAACTCTTAACAGCTAGGGAAGAAGGTAATAATTTTACTTTATTTTTTAGAGTCACTCATTTAAAAGAACTAACAGTTCCATTGCTCTTGGCAAAATACAACTGTGATTGCAGCTTTTCTATTCAGTGCACTGGAAATATCAGTGAATATCTCCAACTGGGAGTAAGATATTGGCAGTAATTCCACATCTATGTGCTTATACTTATTTTGCTCCCCAATCCTTTGACAGTCTAATTTTAATAAACTTTTAAAAAAACTTAAATAGTATACTCATCTAAATAATTGTCTCAAAATCTATAGATACAAATGGATGCAATAGTTCAATAACATCCAGTGACTGATGAGTTGGACTAATCATACCAGTGAGTGTTTAATGTGTTTAATGGGGTTAATTTCAAAAGCTGTGGGATTTAACTGTGTATAAGCTTCCAAAGCTGCACGGTTCTAATCAAGCAGGTCTTTGAGAAGGAAAGTAACAAATTTTACACATAATTCTGTTTTGTATTTTCTTTTCCCTGAATATCTACCCTATTCACCCAGAATGCTTTAATAATTAAAGACTTGGTTAATTAAGTTTATATAAAGAGGAGTTTGAGAATTGAATTTTATTCACATTTTGTCATAAAACCTAGAACAGTATAAGCTCCATGAATATTGGTAGAGTTCTAGTAATCCGGAGTTGACAGTATCTTTTAAGAAATTTTTAAAACTTTAGAATTTATTGAAAAACAGAGAAAATGCATTCAATTTACTATATAATCTGTATTAATGTGACTTTCCCTCTCTGTCCCCATTCTTCCTCTCACAACAGCACTGAAGATTTTACCCCAACTCTTACCTCTATATTTTTTACTCCTAGTACATATATGGGCTCAGTTGGTGGGATGCTTGCTCTGTGTGCTCTGAGGTACTGGGTTCAAGCCCCAGCACCACAAAAGATAGGAGAAAGACCTGGCAGCCCACTCCTGAAACAATCCCAAAGCAATCAGCCATCAAAAACCCCATGAAGAGCAGAGAAGCACTGACATATTGTTGGGCATAGCATAGTGTCGGGTAGTGTTTCTCCTGGACATACAGTTGCTCTGAGTTGGACCCAACTCAATGACACCTAACAACAATAATAACAAGTGCATATATATATATATATATATACTTATTTTCATGTAAACAGTTATTTGTGTGGGAGTATACTCACTATTTTACAAAACTTTGCATTTTACTTAATCAACTAGGATGTGGTTAACGTATTCTAAGTCATGCAACACTCTACTGGCACAATTTTTTCATCCATTCTCAAACATTAAACATTAACTTAAGTTTTTGTCTTGCTCACTATTAATGATATTTTATGAATGATATCTTTACATAAGTCTTGATGTATTGATAATACACAGGTGAATTAGAATTCTGTGTTCAGACTTTTTCAGTAATAAGTTATGAGACTTTTAAAATTTTACGTCTACTGAAACACCTTCTAAAAAGGTTGCATTTTTTACACATTTATACCAGCAAATATTTATATCTATTTGATCTATATATAATGTTTTCCAGGTTAATAATTATATATAGTATCCACTTTTAGTATAATTTGATTTGCATTTCTCTGGCTATTGGTGTATTTGCGTGTCTTTTGTTGTGTTTTTTGTTTGTGTTACAATGAATTTGTTAATATTAGCACAACAAAATATAATCTTTATAAAGCAAATATTCTCCTAAAGTCCAAGAGTCTTTCCAAAGAAGGAAAAAGAATCAACTACCTCTAAGGCTAGTGCCTGACTCCAGGATAGAAATGTGGCTCCAAAGAAGGACAAAAGAGAAGAAGCAACCATAAGGAATTGGGCTAGAGCGAATGAGGTTTGGAAAATGAAGAAGATATATTGAACAGATCTGTTGCTCTTCTGAAGTAAAATCTATATGTACTGAAAGATACCTTGATAGGAAAAATAGTTTGTATCATCTTCAAATGTTAATATGCCTAAGGTTGATCAATATTAATAATATTTCTTTATGGCAATGCAATTTATCTGATGTACCATTATTTGGGGAAATAACTTTTTGAAAATCTGATTAGTGCCTGAAAACTCAGCAGGACCAGTTAAGGTCAGAGTGTGCCTACAGGCCTGAGCCTGACCTTTTGAATCCTAATTTCAACAGAAATGAAAGTCATTTTACAGATTGAATATTTCCTCACTTCATAGGACTTTCGTATGTTAATAAACCTAATAAAAACAAGGTTATTATTGTTGATTGATAGCATGATTTTTATATCAAGATCAGATATGTTTAGGTTCCCCAGTTTTCATTTTTACCAGAGATTATTTGTCAATAACTTTCAGAGCCTAAAATATTTATGTTGTTGTTAGGTGAGAGAGAGAGAGAGAGAGAGCGAGCGAGCTGGGATTTGGCTCAGTTGGTAGAGCACTGCGCTGCAGTCTCTGAGGCCCCGAGTTCAATTCCTAGCACCACAAAAATGGGAGAAGGGCCTGGCAATCCACTCCCAAGGCAATCCCGCAGCACTCAGTCATTGAAAACCCTATGAGGGTCTCTATGAGTTGGATACCGACTCGATGGCACCTAACAACAACAACAGCAACCATATATATATATATATATATATATATATATATATATATATATATATTTGTTAGTTTTTATTTTATGGTCAATGGAAAATCACTAACAATGTGTAATAAAAGAATCATGTACCAGGTATGCAATTTAGAATCAATATTCCAATTGATATAAAAATTTGGATCAGATATGAGAAATGCTATAGGAAAGTAAATCAGATGGGAATTTTTTCATGGTCTAAATGCAAGGAAAAAACTTTGAGTAAGCCTGTAATCCCAGTGATGTGGGAGGCAGAAACAAGAGGATAACAAGTTCCAGGCTAGAGGTAGGCTCTGTAACTTAGTGAGATCCAGACTCAAAATAAAAAATAAAAAATGGGCTGGGGATGCAGCCCAACATTAAAACACTTGCAAAGTATATGCAAAGCTAGGTTTAGCCCCCAAGTAGCACCACCACCAAAAGGAAAAAAGGTTTTAGTAAAAGAGCCATTAAGCAAGTAAATTAGGTTTTATAAGTTCTGAAGCATATATAATTTATAACCTGTGGAAACAAAATGCAGCATTACTAAAGCAAAAGTAAGAAAAGGAAATATTTATTTCAAATGAGAAAAAATAGAAAAAATTATCTTGCAAAATGATACTACACACCTCACCAAATTATAGAAAAATAGCACAATAATTTTATTAATTACCTAACACAGCTCACTGTGATTTTCCACCAACCTTTCTGTATCCTACCCTGAAGTCTTATAAAAGACTGAGCAAGTGAGAACACTTAAAGCTTAACACACATTAATTTCACAGCAAATCTGCCTCTGAATTGACTGCCACAGACAGGTATAATTAGAAACCAATTTATCACTTTGAGTTTATAAGTCAGCTTTCTTTCAAAATATATAAAACATATATTATTGAGTATGCAAAAGATTTAGTAACAAAACATCAAACTTATTTTTGGTATGACACACTAAATTATTACATAATAATAATTTATTGTTTTAGTTGGTTGGCAGTATATTACTCTTAGTTTTATTTTGGGTCAAGTTCTAATATCGTTCAAAATAAAACTGATACTCTATTGTAATATCTTTTCTACAAAAAACCAAAATGCATTTAATGTATCAGAGGTGTGAACATTTACCCACAAAATATTTTTAAACGAAAATTTATTTTTCAATAAAAATACTATATGGAACTAGAAGTTAATTCCAATATTAATGATTACCTTATAGCATATATTCAAGTAAGTTTGTTTAAGCTGTCAAAAATAGAATAAAGTTTAAGGTATAGGGAATAAATTGGTATTTTCAATAGCATCTTTGTGAAGTCATCTCAGGTGACTAGATAAACACGTCTTATCATATGTTTTGATCAGAGTAATTAATGCCATCTTAGATATATTAAGTGTATCATTGATGGCTTTCAACAAAGGTGACAGAATGATTCTTGCAATGACCTTATGTGTGTATGTGTCCTATACATAAGAGAGCCAGATAGCCATAATGCTAGATGACTGTGAACAAATTAGTCTTTGGTTCTTATCACATCAATTTCAAAAATCAAATAGCATGCCACATATTGATTTAAAACAAGTACTTGCTTTATTCAAACAGGAACTATGTAGGGTTCAACTTCATGATGTTCAAAAGGATAATGTCCAAAGTTTCAAAAAACTCTTTAATGTGTACATCAAATTTGTTTTATTCAAGATCAAATTAAATACCTGGGAAATTAAAAATATAGAAAATGCTATATTCATATTGACTTTTTGCATTAATTTCAATTAGAACTAATTTCTATTAGACATAGTCTATATGACATTTTTGAGGTTGGTAGATAGTCATTGAGGATGAATTTCTTTCATGAAGTAGAAAAATCCACATTCAACAGCAAGAACAGCAGCAAAAATCAATCCAGATGCCACTCTGGTGAACAATGTACCTGATAAAACAGCCTAATATTATCTTGGCCAGAACCAAGGTTAACACTTGAAAGAAGTGAATCTGATTTTCTTTTTGTGGCTGGAAAGGTAGATAAGACAATTCTAAAATGTTTTTGAATGATGATAGATTCATAAAAAAATGCCCAGTGACTTCCAAGCAAATAATTTGAATGGGGCATCAAGTACTTGGATGTGTCAGCTAATCACTTAGAGGTGTCTGTTACAATCTGCCCTTTTTCTTTATAATCTTAATTGATATAATTCTTATATATGATGCTCTTTTCATTATAAATATCAGAAGCATGACTTTACTTTCTATGAAATATTTACTGCATATTATCTTGAGACCAGAATAACTTGATTTAATTCCAATTAGCAATTAAATAATTGAATTCTAATTATGTCAAATGAGCTCCAGATACTGAGAAATTGCATAAAGATGTATAATTTACCCACACCAATTAGAGCTACATGATTATATTATGAACCTCACACTAATCTTGCTCTAGAAAAAAAGGTTAAACCATAAAATACTAAATCACCGAGGTGATGCTTGATAGAGAATTTAGAGACCTAAATTAAAAATTCAAAAGAAAAGATATAGCTTAGTATTTGAATAAAATCTGCAAATTTTAAAATTTTTAATTACCCAAAGGCAGGGGTTTAATTCAATAAACAGAAATCATAATTTATCTTCATTTATTATGCTGATATATTTCTTGGTTTGATTAATTAAAAATGAATTGTGACTGGCATTATACACTGATAATTAGTATCATTTCTATTCTTTCATTGTATCGTGTCAAGCTATCACTAAAGTCCATTAGAAAAAAGTAGACACAGTTTTATTAAATACATGGAACCAAAGATCTGCCTAAAATTTTCTTTTGGTTTGTTTTTTCTTTTTCTTGTTCCATAATTATAGATTTTCAAATATCTTGAATGAATTGCACTTTAGTCTTTTTAATTGTATTCGCAGATATGTTTTAATAATTTTGTTCCTTACAAGAACTCAGTCCATATGAGTGTATTACTGAGACACAACAAAAAAATCATATTTCTTCCCTGATATAGAAATCTTTACATTTATTTTCAAATGTCACTCATTAATGCTTTAATAACCAATTTACAATGATTTAGAGCAAGGTAAACATTTATATTGGTGAAGAAGCAAAATATTTAGATAAGTAAAATATTGATTAATTTTATTCTATGTAGTGCTTCGTTTAAACATTAGCAAACATCCATTTGTTCTCAAATATTATCAGATTGTTAAATCCTTTATCTACCTCAAAATAAGTACACAGTACAATTTATGCCTTCTAGGTAAGGGTGAAACAAATGTGTTTTAATTGAAGTTAGACTATTCTGTAAATTGTATTTTCTGTTGATATAAATCAATAATGTAAAAATTACCATCAACATTTGGTTTAAGGCTCAGTTTTAAATGAAAACATGTCTCATTCTTGATAATTGGTAAATGTACAGAACTCATTCTCAAACTTTATATTTTAAAGTTCCTTTTAATTCACTTTAAAAGCAATTAATGGGGGGGGTGAATATGAGCAATATACAAAGTTACGCATGTTTGAAAGTGACACAATGAAACCCATTAAAGTGTACACTAAAAATTACTAATAAAAATTAGTGAGAAAAAATTAAAAAGTAAAGATAATCAAGAATGCTTTACTAACATTGAGTCATCTGAATGTATAACAGAAATGGAGTGGAGAAGAGAATTTGTTGAGTGCCTCATCACCTCAGTCTCTTTCTCTTTCCTCAGTGGGATCTGGGTACTTCAGTAACCTTGATCCAAAACCTAGCTGCTGAGTTTTCTTTCTATAGATTCTCTTTAATTCTGCCCTAGTTTTTATTTGCTTATCACTTATAGTTCTCACCTTAAATATGTGTTCCCTGTCATGGGCCCTCCCTCTAAACGTTTAAAAGCTTATTCAATTTTTAATTATTTTTAAACATTAAAGTAGGTGGTTTCAGGTCAAAAGATTTCCAGAAGTCCTTTTTGTTAATTGGAGAAAATTGGATATGTATTGTTAGAATTGTCTGAATTTAACTGAGAAGTTTCAGGGACAGAATTACTTGCCTTCTAAATGTTTTCCAAAATCTAGGGCACTCTGGGTGCCAAGTTATCCACTTAAAGGACTCCTTTCTCTACTCATAAAAAGAGCAGGCAAGTATTTATAAGCTAATGCTGAAAGGCAGAATAAATCTTTAAATCCTCCTCAACTTAAGACTTTTGAGAAAATAGCTTACAAAGGACTTACAATCTTGTATCTGAAATACCACTCAATTTTACCCAATGGATTGTTTTATTCATAATGTGAAATTTTAGTATTAGAAGGTCAAATAAAGGGGAGAATATTATTTCTACAAACATAAGCACACAAGAGAGAATGCAAGTTTAAGTACCATGGGCACAATTCTGCTTTCTAACAGGCTGATTAAACATGGCATATATTCAAAGCTGTAAAAGATATATATACACATTATTTTTAGGTACCCTCAAGTTAGATTCCACGCAGTGACCCTACGTGCAACAGAATGAAACACTCCCTGACACTGTGCCATGCCCAGCACTATGTCCATGCTTCTCTGCTATTCACAGGATTTTCAATGGCTGATTGTTTTCGGAATGGGCTGGCACGTCGTCCTCCCATTTTTGTGGTGCTGGGGTCCAAACCCAGAGCCTCAGAACATGCAGAGCAAGCACTCTGCCAAATAAGCTAAACTCCAGCACACATACAATGGCCCAAAACAATTCAAAATCACCATAGCTTATACAGAATAGGTAGTGGTGTATATATGCAAGTGGATAAATAGAGAGATAATGGGTAGATACTTGGATAGATGTATATGTAAAGAAAAAGAGAGAAAGACAGAGTGAAATTATCCTCTGACATCTATGTCTGTATACATTATTCCCTATTTGTTTTTATTATGTAAAAGAAGCATAAATGTTATAAAGAATTTTCCTGAGCTCATTTGTATATATCCATTAATTATCAATAGTTTAATATTATTGTTATATCTAGTCTATTACTTTGTTTTGCCCAAGAGTACAGCAAATTACAGATTCATTTGCATTGGGCTATAAATATTTTAGGCTGGGATTTAGCTCAGTTGGTAGAGCGCTGCGCTGCAGTCTCTGAGGTCCCGAGTTCAATTCCCAGCACTGCAAAAATAGGAGAAGGACCTGGCAATCCACTCCCAAGGCAATCCCGAAACAGTCTGCCATTGAAAATCCTTGAAACCATTGAAAACAGTCTGCCATTGAAAATATATATATATATAATTATAGTTGCCAATTGCTGCTTTAACAAACTACCAATGCTTAATGACTTAAAAACACAGAAATTTATCACCTTTGTAGCATTTGAGGTCAGAACTCCTAAAGTAAAGATGTCACTAGGGGTCCATTCCTTCTACTGGGTCTGCATGAGATTGTTTCCTTTCCTTTTCCAGCTGCTGGAGCATTCCTGGACTAAGTTATTGTAGTTTCCTCCACCTTCAAAGTCAGTACTGTAGCATCTTCAAATCCTCTCTGACTTCTGCTTTCCTCATTACATCATTTCCTAGTCTGACTCCATCTTCTTGTTAAAAACCTTTGTGATTACATTGTGCACACCCAGATGATCTAGTATGATATTCTCCACTCAAGATCCTTAACTTAATCACATGTGTATAGACCCTTTTGTTTGTTTGTTTGTTTGATACATTAGTTAACATATTCACAGGGTCTGTGGATTAGGGCAAGGATGCCTGTGGGTGGCCTGCAGCCATACTACTGTGGCTTCTGATCCCATCAGATCTTGGAAGCTAAGCAGGGTCAGGACTGGTTAGTAATTGGATGGGAGACCCCCTGGGAACACCTGGTGCTGTAAGCTTGGGAAAAGGACTAGGCAACCCATCCCCAGAAACAATCAGTCATTGAAAACCCTATGCATAGCAGATAAGCACTAACAGTAATGTTTTGCCTGTTGTGGGTAGGGTCACTCTGAGTCAGATACCGACTCTGGCATTTAACATCAACAACCACCACCTTTGGGGATATTATTTTCTCTATAATTTATGGAATGCCTAGCTTTATGACTAGTATCTCTCCACCTTTTAAGCTATAAATCTGAACCCATGCTACCCTCTCACAAATAGCCTCCTGTGAGTCACCTTACTCAAGGCCAGGACAGGGCTAGCTCTTCTCCAATCGGGATCGGGACCCCATACCAGGGGACCGGCGAGAGCAACAGAGTCAAGGATGGCTTCAGGATGCCTTTAGATTAACTTTTATTGTACAGCCCCTGAAAGGAAATGGGGGCAGTCTGGGGGCCCTCCTGGTGTCCTGCTTGAAGGCCAGCTTCCTCTTCACTGCTGGTCTCCAATGATCTCCATCTTGGTCCCCTGATAGGGTGGCTTCCCTGATAGCAGCCAGTCTTCTTTCTTGAATTGATGAGGGTGTGGCCTATGTGCAGTGGAGTGGCAAAACTGCAGAGCAGCTAGCAAGTTCTGCTTATATAGTCTTTGGGTAACTGCCTCAAGATGGCAATCAACCAATCAGGTGGTGGCACAAGGGGCTGGGTGCAACCAATTAGGAGTGACATTCAAATAAAGGGTGAAACTGGATGTCACTTTCTGGCCAATCAGGGATGTTCCTTAGCAGCCAGTCAGGGGGAAGGGTGAGGATTGGGAGTAACCAATCAGGTGCAGAGGGTCCTAGAGGGCAGGGGCCACCTTGGCTCACTCAATGCAAAGAAGACCGGGATGTGGGACAAGGGTCATTGGAGGCCATCTTCTCCTGGGGCATAGATTTCAGACCTCCAGGTGGGCTACATGGACCTTATCCCAATCATGCTTCCTTTCTACCCCCTGAGACTATCCCATAATATCCCCTACAGCTTCCAAAATAATTGTTTTTAGGTGACATGGAGTCAGTGTCCAACTCATAGCAACCTTATGTAAAACGGAACAAACACTATTGTAGTGCTTCTCTGCTATTCATAGGGTTTTCAAAGGATGATTGCTTTTTGGGAGTGGGTTGCCAGTTCCTTCTCCCAAGGCTACAGCACCTGGTATTCCTAAGTGGTCTCCCATCCAAGTACTAACCAGGTCTGACCCTGCTTAGCTTCAGAGATCTGATGGAATTGAATGTCACAGTGGTAAGGCTATATGCTCCAAAACAATAGCATAAAATAAAATGTGATGTTATCAACCTCTTAAGGTTTGTTCAAACCCAGTGCTTTCTATGTTCTCTATTTTTTTTTTCTAACACTCTGGAAGGTAGTTTTCTACTTGTTATACATGGGGAAATTGATATTCAGAAAGATTTGAATGTGTACATAAAGGACATGCAGCCAGATTCTGAATCCTGACTCAGCCCTGTAACCCACACTATTAACTGCTAATAATTACTTCATTATTTTTTAGTTTTCTCAAATATTTTCCCTGACACATAAAGATGTGTCATAATTCCACCTTTTCCTCTACAGCTTTTTCCTTCAAATCTTAATTTAGGACTCAGTTGAATTATCACTTCTCTAAATCCCTTTCCACATCTGTCTACATCTTCAGAATCATCTATTTGCTCCATGGTATGTCATGTCCCTTTGTATTACACACATCATGTCATCTTTCACTACTTATCTATCTTCTCATCTCCTTTTATGAGGGCTCAAACTCTCAGGAAAGAAGTCCTGCCTTTCATGCTGTATTTTCCAAGATCCTGATATTATTGAGACATGTTGTTATTGTTGTTAGGTGCCATCAAGTTGGTATCCAACTCAGAGTGACCCTGCATACAACAGGCGAAACACTATTTTCAGTGCTTCTCTGCTGTTCATAGGGTTTTCAATGGAAGATTAATTTTTGGGAGGGGGTTGCCAGGTCCATCTCCCAAGCCTACAGCACCTGGTATTCCCAGGTGGTCTCCCATCCAAGTACTAACCAGGCCCGACCCTGCTTAGCTTCCGAGATCTGATGGGATCAAATGCCACAGGGCTATGGCTGCAGGCTTATTGAGACATAGAAGGCATTTAATAGACGTTTGTTGAATAAATAAACTGAACTATAAGGAACAAGGGAGTGAAGAACTTTATCTTGAAGGGGTAGGTCATAAAATAGAATCAACTAGAATCCGTTGTTAGAACTTGGCTGGCATTGCAGATTTCAGCAGGTTTTAATTAGTTTGAGAAACCTGTATTCATTAATGCCTGCAATATGTTACGTGCTGCAATGTGTTAGGCACGGGAGAGGCAGTGGCAACCTATGTACAATGACCTTACCCTGAAAGAACATGAATAATCTAATAAAGAATAGCAGTAAAGTTTGTTAAGGGCTGTGAAAATGTGTTCCAGGGGCTTTTAATATAATCTGGAATGGTCAGAGCAGGTTTCCAGGTGGAAGAAATGTTTAACTTGATGCAGAAAGAAGGAAGAAAAGTTAGTGAAAGGAAGAGGGACAGTGTTGCCAAGTTGTAAATCCTTGGCAAGTGGCCTCTGTATCATTAAAGATACAATTTCTAGGAATGGAACAGTAAAGTGGAAGGAAAGTAATATTCAGTCATATCGAAGGTCCTGTCTCGAACACTTTGCTCTTCAATGTCAAGAAATAAAAAGCACTCAAAGTATTATAACAGGTATGATATTTCACAGTTACAGCAGTGCATTTAACCAGAGGTGTAAAAACCAGGTAATTTTTTTCTTGACTAATTTTTGAGCCTCTGTTAGATGACTTCCTGTCTAACCTTTCAGGTAAATTCAATCCAGCTGAACAATTTTTCAGGGCACTTTACAATGGTTTAGCCACTTTAGAGCCTTCCAATAATGCTCAGAGGTTCACCTCCATGTCACTGTTTCCCCTTAGAGAATCATCTCCCTTTTCTCCTTTACATCCTACTCTAATTAATCTGAAGAGTCCAATGGTCATATGATATTTCTCCAATTTTGCTTATTCTTCCATCTTTTTCAGTGTTTGCTGTTTTTATCTAATAAGTAATCTAGACTCTTAACTATTATTTTACATGTTTTTCTCTTCATCACTATCACAATTAATCATGATTTTAAAAAGTTTATCTCCCAACTGCCTAAAAAGTGTAAGTATTCTTTTTTTTCATTATCACCTGTATCACTTTAAGATTGCATTACATGCCCTCTTCCTACTACCACCACCAAATTTTATGAACACTATTGTCTCTTGGATTCCTCCAAACTGCAGATCTGACTGTTCAATCAGTCTGATTGTTGGTAGTGGTGTTAGGTGCTGTCAAGGTGTGTCTGACTGGTAGTGACCATCATGAGATTTTCAGTGGCTGATTGTTTTGGGATTGGTTCAGGAGTGAGCTGGCACATCGTTCTCATATTTGTGGTGCTTGGGACTCAACATAGGGCCTTAGAGAGCAAAGATCAGTGCTTTACCAACTGAGCTAAACCCCAGCCAGAGTCTATTACATCCTCCAAAATTCACTTGTTGAAACTTAATGGTGAATGTGATAATATGAATATATGGAGACTTTATTGTTTTGTTGTTAGGTGCCATCCAGTTGGATCCAACTAACAGCAACAGTACCTAACACTGCCATGCACATGATCTTTTGATGTTCGAGCCCATTATTTTAGACATTGTGTTTCTTCTCAGTTTGAGTCATGCCACATCAGCAAAAAGAGCTCTCAGGGGCTTTATTCCATTTTAGTCATGTCATTAAGGCCAACTCTACTTTGAGGAAGTTGCTCTTCCCCAGTCATTTCTTAAACACCTTCCAGCCTAGGGTGCTCATTTTCCAACACTATATCTGGCAGTGCTTCTCTGCTATCTATAGGGTTTTCAATTGCTGATTGTTTCAGGAATGGGCTGTGGGGTCCATTTCTGTAGTCTGTCTTGGTCTGGAAGCTCAACTGAAATCTGTTCAGCATGGGTGGCCCTGCTGGTATCTGAAATACCAGTGGCATAACTTTCAACATCACAGCAATATACAAGCCCCCATGGCATGACAAGCTGACAGACACATGGGGGATAGGGTTTTTAGGAAGTGATTAAGTTATAAGGAAAGAGTCTTCCTGGATGAGATTAGAGCCCTTATAAATGGCATGGGGGAGTAGGTTCATAGCAGTGTTTAGCATAGTGTCTGTGGTGGTCGTGAGGGAAAAAGAGGGCTCTGTCTTAGTCTAAATGTGATACTATAAAAATACTAAAGACTAGGTAATTTATGTTGTTGTTGTTGTTAGGTTCCATCGAGTCCGTATCCGACTCATAGCAACCCTCATAGGGTTTTCAATGGCTGACTGTTTTGGGATTGCCTTGGGAGTGGATTGTCATGTCCTTCTCCCATTTTGCGGTGCTGGGAATCAAACTCGGGACCTCAGAAACTGCAGAGCGGTGCTCTACCAACTGAGCTAAATCCCAGCCCCAGGTAATTTGTAACCAATGTAATTTAATTTCTCATTGTCCTGGAGCCTACAAAGTCCAAGATCAAGGCACAGAGAGGATGGGTGTCTGATGAAGATTGTTCTCTGCATCCAAAGTCACGCCTTATTGCTATTTCTCTGGAGAGGAAGAATAATGCATCCTCACTTGGCAAATAACACAGACAGCTAAGAGATCACTTCAGCCTTCAACTCTTTTATAAAGGTGCTAGCATCATTCATGAGATTCGACCTCTTATGACTTAATTGCCCCAAACTTGGTCCTGGTTTGCTGTACCTTTGGATGGAGCCATTCCTTTGTATGTTCCTGTACCTTTTGATGGAGCTGGGTGCTGACCTTTGTGAACACTCAGTGTCTTCTCAGCTCTCTATGGGTAATGCTTGTGCACTTATCTGAGGTGAGCTGCCTTTCCCATGTTGATACCTCTTGGGGTGGCTTCCTGGCTTGTTCTCCCAGCCAGCCTCTTCTGTTCACATGGAGCCTATGGGAACTATGCATCTTGTGTGATCTTTTCACCTGGAGGAAATTAAGCATCTCTCATATATACATGTCACCTTTTTCCCAAGGGCATGTATGTGAGGTTTCCTTCCTTGGGCTACAGCTAAGAAACAGCACACAGTTCTCCTCTTTGCTTAGATTTGCCCTTATCTTATAGAACCTCTTCTGTTCCTTCCTCATCCTTCTCCTGCCCTGCCTTGAGACAGGGGACACCACTACCACACCACATTCTCTATTCTGCCTTCCTCCACTCTTCTTTCATTGTCCACTCTGTTCTTAGTTCAGAGATTCTTAGGGTAGGCACTACAGATATTTTGAACTTTCTCTTGGTTGTTGTGCCTGTCCTATGCACTGTGGGATATTTAGCAGCATCGCTGTTCTCTATCCACTAGATGCCAGTAGCACCTCTCCAGCTGAAGCAGTCAAAAATGTCTCCAGATTGCTAAATGTCCTATGGCAGCCAAGATTACCACCAACCCTGCCCAACACAAGTAGCAATTTTTTCTATTCTACAGCATGGGAGATAAACAATTCTGTCTAAATTATTCCATCTTAAAATATTTTCATTTTCATGACTGAAATCTAGGTTTTAGATCTTCTCTCTAATCTAAGGAAGACTATAAAGTTGACATCTTTGACTTACTAAATTTTGGTTAACTCTTGCCTCCTCCATCTGGGGTAATTGGAACCTCAGTTCTCTCAAGCTGAGAAGCAGAAATGAACAGAGCCAGAATTTCTCACATGTTGCCACTTCCATGCCACTAATTAAATAGTTTACATATTATGTGCCACACTGTTCTTATCAAACAAACTATTCATATAACAGAGTTAAGCAATAAAAGTATTTCTAGCATTTTGATACATATATATATATATATATATATATATATATATATATATATCCTGCAGTTGTAGCCCTGTGGCACCTGATCCCGTCAGATCTCGGAAGCTAAGCAGGGTCAGGCCAGGTTAGTACCTAGATGGGAGACCACCTGGGACCACCAGAAGTGTAGGCTTGGGAGAAGGACCTGGCAACCCCCTCCCAAAAATCAATCTGCCATTGAAAACCCTATGAACAGCAGAGAAGCACTGACAATAGTGTTTCTCCTGTTGTACAGAGGGTTGCTATGAGTCGGACACCAATTTGACGACACCTAACAACAACAAATATACATATATATATATATATATACACACACACACACACATACATACATACATATATAGTTTTTTTCATTGACTTATTTTTTTAATTGTGTGAGCGTATGCTGCCATTGTTGTTGTTAGGTGCTCTCAAGTTGTGTCCAACTTATAGTCACTCTAAGTACAAGAGAACAAAACACTCCCCATACTGGGCCATGCCCAGCATTATGTCAGTGCTTCTTGGTTGTTCATAGGGTTTTCAATGGTTGATTTTTCTAGGATTGTTTCTGAAGTATGTTGCCATGTCCTTCTCCCATTTTTGCAGTCCTGGAGATCTAACTCAGGGCATGAGAGTGTGGTAAGCAAGTACTCTACCAACTGATGTAAACCCTACCCCATGTAAATGTGTAGAACTCACTTAAACAAAGAAAATAAAGTAGGAACCAAAACCAGCTATATGGTTATACCCAAATAAATCTCATATCAGCTAGTCCTACATTTCTATTCTTTCACCTGGGATTCACTGGTCATTAGGTTGTTTACAATCTAATTCCAAACAGCCATGCTACTGATAATATCTTCTACACTTTCCTCAGCTTTATACTCTCTCCTATTTCTTCAACAACTGAAAGAAAAAGATTCTGAGAAATATAGCTCTTGTTTAGAACAAAAGTGTTTATATGTGTTATGTAGGTCAGTTGGTCTAGAGTAGTACCACCCTGGCATCTGATACAATCTGATCTCGGAAGCTAAGCAGGGCCAGATCTGGTTAGTCCTTGGACAGAAGATTGCCTGGGAATACCAGGTGCCATGGGCTTGGGTGAAGGACCCAAAAACCCACTCCCAAAAAACAATCAGCCATTGAAAACCCATGAATAGCAGAGAAACACCTAAAATGGTGCCAGGCATGGCACAATGTCAGCGAGTGTTTTGTTCTATTGTACATAGGATCACTATGAGTTGGACTTGACTCTATGACACCTAACAACAACAATTCAGTTGATAGATGTCAAGGAACCACATGCATTATTGTTGCTGTTGGGTGCAGTTGAGTCAGTGTCCAACTCATAGCAACCCTGTGTGCAATAGGCAAAGCAGTATTGTTAGTGCATTATTGTGGTCTGTCTTAAATTAGTTGTTTTCTATCTATTGCTCTGTGCTTAGTAGTCTTACAATTATTTATGATATATTTTAATCTAAAGGAAGAAAGCAATTACAAAATAATCCAACTTTAAGTTTAATGCAAACTAATCAGTAATATTATAGAGAGAAACAGAGAGAGAGGAAGAGAGAGAGAACTGCAACTGTTGAGACTATATACTAGTCTAGTTTATTTTAATGTTCCTCCTATAAATGTCTGGTATCACCCATTATTATAAACAGAATTCTAGATCATTGCAGCCAGTTTTATGGTATAAACAAAACATTAATAAGAACGAGAAAATTAGGAGCTATAATGCATTCTCAAACAAGAGTATTTGTCTTGACATATTCTAAAAACACAAACACATATCTAACATGATAGCATACTGCTTGAACTGTATATTATACCAAAGATTATCATTTTGTAAAGATATTATTACAGGATTAGGTTATAAAAGATTAGTTCTTCTATAAAAAGAAACTAATTAAATTCATACTATAAAATTGATAAAGATTACAGCTTGTCTTTGAGGCCTTATTCATTTCAGAAATTCCAAAGCCTACTACAATTTTTGATACATAATAGGTACTTAACAAATATATATTGAATTGGTGAATGAATTATTAGTTGCATTACAGGATAATGTGTGTACTGAAGAGACTAATGAGATTAGATCCATTAGAGTATAAATATATGCTGAGTAGAATAAGAAAGGAAGACATTTGTTATTGTTTTGAAGTTTGGGTGTTGAACAACTGACTGTGATCTAAGCAGAAAATATCACCATGGAGAATGTGAAGAGGGAAGCCATGGCATTTTGACAAGCAGTTTACTGCCTGAGTATATCCCAGTTACACTTCATGCCATTGTGTAACCTGCTCCCCTTGAGCAAGGACTAGAATAGAATGTGGTGTGAATGATACAAGTTATGGAAGTCCATAACTTTCATCTTGTTAACACTCCTGCTAGTTCTTCTCACTTTTTCTCAGAAGACATTTTATGGAGAGACCTACTTGGCAATGACTAAGAGTGGCTATGGTGGCAACCAATGAAGAGCCGAAGCCTCCTTGCAAATGCCCCACTCCACTCTATTCTGGTGATCAACATGTGGCTGATCTTGAAAGTGTCACCTTCCAAGCACAGCTTTGGGGTGATTATAAGCCTGGCTAACACTGCCAGCACAGCCAGTGAGTGATCTGAAGTCAGAGGGCCCTGGGAAGTCATACTCAGATCCCCCACCCAATAGAAATCATTACATGGTGAATGTTGCTTTATGTTGCTAACTGCTGGGATAAATTATTAGGAAGCAAAATATTTCTAAACAATAAACCCCAGGAAATAATTCCTGTTTTTATCAATAAGACCATTTCAAGTCTGAGGTCAGTAAACTAGCCAATTCATCTAGAGCCTATCTGTTTTAAAAAGAAATTAATAAAAGTTAACATTGTCACAATCACTAAGGTGTGACTTTTACCTAACATCTTGAAAAGGGGTAAAGCAACAGATAGCAAAACTCTAAGACATAGAAAAGAGATATGAGTGCCTGTAATAAATAAAATAACCAATGGAAAGAGGATGAGTCAATACCTTATAAAAACAAAAGAGTAGAAAAGGTAATACAAGTGGCTGGCCTTTGGGTGATTTTGTTGGCTTAAACCAATGTTGAGCACTGACAGTATAACATTCATTATATGATGCCCCATGGATACAAAAAATGCATAAAACTTGCTCTTTGCTTTCCAGAATATTGTACTTTAATGAGAGACACACATATAAGCACCTATACTTCCTACTATGAAGCAATGTGATGAATTCTCTGAAAGATGCTTTTATGGTATGAAACAGAAGAAACATCAGAACATCAACATATCAGTTGGCAGATTAGCTGTGTCCTCTGGGAAACAGATAATGAGGCAGATATAGGAGCATATGATTTTTACTGGAGATCAACAACTGTGGAAAGTAATAAAAAGCAGGAATGAGAGGAAGAACTCCAGATCAAGATACAGCTGACAAGTGTCTCTTCCACCAGGGAACTTGTGATCAAGGCTAGCCCACCCTTCATTCCTTGCTCTTTCTTTTCTTTTCTTTCCTTTCTTTCTTTTCTTTTTCTTTCTTTCTTTCTTTCTTTCTTTCTTTCTTTCTTTCTTTCTTTCTTTCTTTCTTTCTTTCTCTCCTGCTCCCCCTCCTCTCTCTCTCTCCTTTTTTATTGTCAATCTTTCCTTTGGTACCGGGAGATTGAACCCAGGGCAAATGCTAGGCCAGTGCTTTTACCACTGAGCTGTACTTCCAGCCCTGGTTTTTGTTTGTTTGTGTGTTTTCTTTTGTTTTGAGATAGGGTCTCCCTAAGTGGTACATACTGCCTCTGGCCTTCAACCTGAGATCTTCCTTCCTTTGCCTTCTGATTCACTTGGCTTGCAGCCTTGTGCCATGCTGCCTGGCTAAG
Organism: Pedetes capensis; assembly: GCA_007922755.1. NCBI lineage: Eukaryota > Metazoa > Chordata > Mammalia > Rodentia > Pedetidae > Pedetes > Pedetes capensis. Next base: position 21,031 of record VMDO01008427.1, read on the forward strand.
TATGGCTCTTTCAAGGAATACTTGTTTTGATGAGGTTATTTCTGTTGTGAGTGAACCTATGTAAAAGGAACTAAGGACTGCCTCCAGGCAACAGCTAGCAAAGAAACTGAAATCTACGATGAACCACGTGAGCCAACTTGGAAATGGGATCTTCAGATGAGACCACAGACGAGATAAATCAATGTGGGTGCACATGATCAATACTTGGAAGTTACTGGTAAAATTGGGCATATGAAATAGGGAGTGAGTGATTAATAGAATATTAGAATCAGTGGGATTGGAGCCTAAAATCTGGTTCCAACTTCCATACTTTCATCCAAATCCCATATACTTTACAAATTCCAAATCACTGTTTTGCCTCTATTCATTAAATTTTCTCCTTTATTTATTTGATTTCATTCTCTATCTAAAACACAAGTGAGGCTCTTCCATCCTCTATGCTCTGTCTCCATCACCACTGACAATGGGGTAAAATCTAAGGTAACACTCAAGTCTTTCCATATTTTCATGTTCTCCAAATGCCCCTTCCTCACCTTCCTCATCACTGATCACACCTAGTTTTCACATACCCTGTAGACGTCCACAGTTTCTCATTAAATCCTACATATTCTATGTCCTTTCAGATTTCTGTGTATTTGCTTATGCCATCCTCTTCATGGGAAAAAGTTTCTTTTATTTCTGAGTTTGGGTAAATATCAATCCTCCTTTAAGATTTAGTTTAACTGCTAACTAGTCCAGGAAATTTTCCTACATCCTAGTGTTAGATGCTTTTTCTATATACTTCCATTTGTTTTCTTACCTTTTATATTCTCTATTATTATTTTGAAGGCTTTCTTTTACTGTTTTTTATTTTTTATTTTTATTTTTTGCTTATGTGTTAGTCTCCCCAAAGAATTGCAAACAGTTTAAGCATGGAAAGAACTGCATCTTATATTTGATATCCAGTGACAATCATAGTGATTGGCACATGGTAGAGACTCAAAAAATATTTATCAAAGAACAGTAAGGGGTGATGGGTAAGAAATAGGAAGAAAATAAATCTGTATTGATTCACACTGAACACTGTAATAGACATTTCTAACTTGTCATTTCATTCAATATTTGTAGAAAAACATCACTTATATGGTGTTCACAGTTCTATTTTATAGAACAAATGTTCACTGAAATTAAATAACTTGCCTAAGCTCTAACTATTAGTGTAACTCAAAAGTATTTTTTTTTTTGCCATACTACAGGGTACAATTCAAAACCTCCTGCATGCTATGCAAGTCCTCTACCACTAAGCTGCACCCTCAACCCCTTTTTTAATTTTTATTTTGAGACAGGATTTCACCAAGTTAAATAGGCTACCCCTGGCCTTAAAAATCATGATCTCACTGCCTCAGCCTCCTGAGTAGCTGGGATTACAGGTGTGCACCAGGGTGTGTGTCCTCAACCATTATTTTGAACTCTATAATATAGTTGTTATTGTTGTTGTTGGGTGTTTTCCAGTTGGTATCCAACTCATAGCAACCCTCATAGGGTTTTCAATGGCTGACTGTTTCGGGCAGGACTGTTTTGCCAGGTCCTTCTCCCATTTTTGCAGTGCTGGAATTGAACTCCAGATCTCAGATACTGCAGCTCAGTGCTCTACGAACTGAGCTAAATCCCAGCCCCCTATAATATAGAGTATAGCCTATATATTACACAAAACTCTAGATATTATTTATAATCTAGCTTTCTTGGAATAATTACCTTTATAAGTGCTACAATTTAGAGTGTGTTTACTGTAATGTCCAACATATTCTTCTGGGCACATTCTTTCATTTATTCATATTTGTTTAACCACAAGTTGATTAAGCTCCTGTTATAACCACACAATATAGAGCAACTGGAGATATAGCAGTAAATAAAAGCAAATCTCTGCCTTCATGGAGTTTACGTTCAAGAAGGAAAATGACTGAGGTAATATATTAACATATTCATAAAATATATCATTTGGTTAACAAGTACTCTGGGGAAATCTGTTCTGTGAATGGGAGGGGGGTGAGTGCCACGGGGCAAATGAGAGGTCCATATTTGTAAATAGGGGGTTTAAAAAGGACTCGTGGTAGTGCCATTTAAATTGGGACCAGCAAGAGATACCACAATGTGCCTGGTGTTTGTACCACAAGTCAACTAAGGTGGCAAGAATAGAAAAGGCCGTGGAATGAAAATGAGGCATGAGATCACAGGAGGAAGACTTGGAGCTGCAGGCAGGGGTGACCATGGGTGATATCCCAAGGACTTTGACTTTCACTCTTATGAATTGGAAAGTATCTAAGCAAAGAGCAAGCATGATTTAACATGTTTTGAAAATACTATTCTGCCTATTGTGCTAAGAATGGAATACAAAGGGACAAGGTCCAAAGTTAGAAACAGAAATTGTTGGAAACTATTTCAATAATAAGAGAGTGAAACGGCAAAAATGAGATGGTAACAGAGGTATTGAGAAACAGAATTTGCTATGGCATGGATGTAGGTATGAGAGTAAAAAGTCAAATATACAGTATATCATTTTCAATTCATTATGTAGAATGAGTATAAAACAAAATCAAGTAAAATAGAATAAATTATAAAAACACATAATATATTTTATCACTATTTATGGTAAAAAAAATTTGGTGTTCTAATTATTTGAAAAGAAAGCTACATTTGTTGTTGTTAGGTGCCTTTGAGTCAATTCTGACTCATAGCGACCTTATGCACAACAGAAAGAAACACTCTCTGACACTGTGCCATGTTGAGCACTTTGTCAGTGCTTCTCTGCTATTCATAGGGTTTTCAAGGGCTGATATTTTCAGGTGTGGGCTTCCAGGTCCTTCTCCCATAAGGAATTCTATTCTACAAAAAGCCAACCCCAGAAAGAATACTCAGACAGAAACTATTAAACTCAATGCTGAGATTAGCCAATTAAAAGCTAAAAGAGACAATTCAAAGAATTAATCAGACTAAGTAAGAGCTGCTTCTTCAAAAAGGTCAATGAAATAGATGCCCCCCACCAAAACCAGTCTCACTAAAAGAAAGGAAGTAAAGGCCCAAATTAAAAAAAAAAAAATAGAGATGAGAATGTGGTAATAACCACTGGTATCAGTGAAATACAGAAGATCATCAGGGAATACTGCGAGAAATTGTACTCCCCAAAAGACCAAAAATACAGAAGAAATAGATAAGCTCCTTAACACATATGAATAAAAAAATTAAACCTGGAGGATATAAGCAATTTAAACAGACCCATTACATTCACTGAAATAGAAACAGTAATAAAAAATCTCCCAACAAAGAAAAACAGCTCCCGATGGGCTCATAGCAAAATTCTATCAAATCTTCAAAGAGGAACTAAACCTATTTTCTTCAAACTATTTCATAAAGTATAAAATGAAGGGGTATTTCTAAACTCACTCTTCAAAGCCAATATCACCATGATACCAAAACTTGGCAAGGACACTTCAAAGAAAGAAAACTATATACCAATTTCCCTGTGAATATTGAAGGAAAAATCTTCAGTAAAATTCTACCAAAGCAAATTCAGCAACTTTGGAAATCAATATGTAGATACTTTAGAAAATTAAGAATAGAACTGCCATACAAGCCAGCTACACTACTCCTGGGAATATACCCAATGGGAGATAAATCATCATACCATAGAGACACCTGCATTTCCATATATAATTCAGCACATTTTTCACAACCGCAAGGATAGGGAACCAACCAAGATGTCTATCAACAAAGAAATGGATTAAAAAAATTGGAGTATACATACATCATGGAATATTACTCAACAACAAAAAAGAAGGAAATAATGTCATTTTCAGTAAAATGGATGAAATTGGAGAATATCATCTTAAGCAAACAAATCCAGCCCCCCCCAAAATGCAATATGTTCTCACTCATATGTAGAAGCCAAATCTAACTTACATAAATATATATATATATGTATATATGTGTGTAGGTATGTATGCATATACACATACGTGTGTGTGTGTGTGTGTGTGTGTGTGTGTGTGTATAAATCATGCTTATCTAAAAAGGGAAAATGAAACCAGAATAGAAAGAAAATAGAGGTGACTGGATGGGGAAGTAGAGGCTGAGGAAGAGGTCAAGGGTAGGAGAAATAATAGGAAGGGATATAGAGGGTGAGAACAATCTCAATATAGATGATGCAATAATACAAATACATGGGGGGGAGGAAATATAACCCATAGATATCAACTATTTTTTACTTTATATTAATCAAAAGATTATGTGAAATATATAACTTGAAGAAATTGTAACCAAAAGCGATATGCAGCACTCTACCAACTGAGCTACACCACAGCCAATGAAAGCTTCATTAGGTCTTAATTATTTGAGTGGGTATAGTTGCTCTATTTGCAGTCATAGCACTGTAGCGTCCTATCCTGTCAGATCTCAGAAGCTAAGCAGAGTTGGGCCTGGGTAATACCTGGAGGGGAGTCTGCCTGGGAACACCAGGTGCTGTAGGCTTGAGAGAAGGACCTGGCAATCCACTCCCAAAAACCAATCAACCATTGAAAACACTATAAATAGCAGGGAAGCACTGACAATAGTGTTTCCTCTGTTATGCTTAGGTTCATTGAGTGGGACACTACTTGATGGCACCTAACAAGAAGTTGCTATTTCAAAGAAAATTTTTAAAATATACTATTTCAAAGGACTTAAAGTGATTATCACATTGTTTCTTCTGTCTTTATTTGATATTTATGTTGATGCTGATTGCATGTAGTGAAGATACAGCTATCTAAAGGAAATGTGAGATCAGGGAAACTTTCTTTTCCCATTTTTAATCCAGTAAGAATGAAACATCAAACAGCAGGCAGCAGGAAGCAATCATAATGCCTCTGATTTGGTTCTTAGGAGACTGAAGCTATATTCACGGACTATGAAAGGCAGGACCTGTCATACTTATTGCTTTAGAAAACCTTGAGCTCTTTTCATCCAGCATGCATATATAAAATTAGAGTTTTAACTGAAGCTGTTGAGCAGTGATATAAAAATAATCAAGGGCACTACCATTTTCTGAGAGGGAAATGTCTTTGTGTGGCTGTAAAAATGATATAATAAAGCAATCCAATATGAAACCAGAGAAGAAAAGGAATAGAAAGCACATTGAATGCAGTAGTACGAAGGCGTCAGTAAGATCACAGAAGTAGAGGAAATAATTTTTCTCAAGTGTTGTGAACACCTGGATAAGAATTCAAGTAGACCAACAGTTAGTGGTAATGGCTCCTTGATTATGCTTATTAGGTGATTCTAATTTAGATTCTAACTGGGATGAAAGCATCACCCAGGAAGAAATGTCAGCAGAATATAATACTATTGATCTGACATTTACTCATGAAATTATCTTTCAACAATCTTTGCTGAAACATTCTATTACTACCTTTATTTTCTCCACAATGCACAGAAAACAGGCCTGCTCTATCTCTAACATTAGAAATACTCTAGGAATCCGTCAGTAACTTACATTGCTATTTTAAGCCTTCTTATATTCATTAAGTTGGGTAAGGCAACAGGAAAAATGATGACTATAAATGGAATTCATTTTTTTCTCGGGAGAGAAAAAAAGAGAAATGGTAAATAATAATAAATACAATTCTCTCAACTTGATAGTCAACATCTGGCTGTGTATAAATTACATTTGAAAGTTTAATGACAGTTGCTAGTACTGGATATTCATTTGTTAAATACTGGAAAAGAGTCAATGTTTGAAGAAATAAATATACTGTAGAGAACTACAGTTAGATGTAAAATAATAATAATCAAGTGAAATGTGCCCTAAAAATAGTAATTTTGGAAGTGTGTATGCATTGAATAATAACAGCTTGCATTTTTTAAAAAAGTTAAAGAGCTTCTTTTTGAAGAAATTATCTTGACAATTAGTGTTTCACCCTTGAAGAAAATGAAAAAGGTGGATAGAAAACTCACTCAAAGATTACCAAATGAAATGAAGTGGAATAATGAAAGCAGGTAAGGCAAACATCCTCAAGTGTAACTTTGGGATAAGGAAGCCTCAGTCTATCTCATTATATTCTCCCTTCCTCTTCAATCCAGTGCCCCTCATACAAGTAGACACAAGAAATAACAGAATCTTGCTCAAATGAAATCATTCCTGAGATCATATTTACAAAGGTATAGAGAATAGATTACAGTCGAAAGCCAAGCAAGTACTTTTATCCTGTTCAGTTGGAAAAAAATTATTAAAAATCTCCCATCTGCTGCTCTCTACCATAATTACACTCTGTGAATTACTCCTACAGAATGACCAACAACTTGCATATTTCCCTTCTAAATGAAGCCCTGTAAAGTGAAATGATTTTGTCACCCAAAGGATTTAAATACGGGCAAACTTCCAGTGACTTTTGAAGTATACTCCATCCTGTAATAAGGAAGACAACATTTCTCAATCTTTCCTCTCTATTGAACTACCAGTGATGAACAATAACTATTTATAGGTTTTGAGTTCCCCTCTGATGTACCTAATTGTCAACACAATTCAGCATTTAGAGGCAAGGTCCTCTGAATCCTCCTTACTTTCTACATTGTAAGTGTACAGACTTTCTACTCACATGTCATAAACTCTGAAGATAATAAAGATGAGGACCCAGGTTAACACACACATTCAGGGAGGAAGTATCTATCAGAAAGTTTACTCTAGAGGTGAGAAGAGTGTAAACCGTTGTTACACCTTGTATCACAAGCAGTTCAGAGAGGAAGGGATGATGCCCTAAGGTTATAGCACATGGTGGTGCTCTGAGTAGGCGTTGATGTATTTTTAACTGTGGGGAGAAAACAGGCTGATTTACTCGATTTGGAACTCGAAAGTAGCCCTGGCAGGTGTTTTACTGCATTAAGCATATGGGCCTCAAAATGTCAATGACACCCCTACTGGTTTTATTTTTTAAGTCAGCCTATTAATATCACCTGACAGCTGGGTCAAAAGCATATGCTATTTAGCCTTATTGTGGCATTTTGGCTCAACAGGACACCACTAGTGATTATTCAACCTTGAGAGTTGTGATCTTGTGTCTTTTTAAATTATGACTGCTCAACATGATGAAACAACCTATAAATTCCAGCCAGAAAACTTTATAAGGTTGTCTATATACTGTAACTGAATTTGCTAGCCCAAGTAGTCAAATCCCTTTATGTGTGATGAAAAATCAGCCTGTGGAATAAATGGAGCGGATGGATCTGTAAGACTGTGACTTAAGAGGTCCTGGCATGGAACCCCTTTCAATACAGATATCCCTAAGAAGAACAATACATCAATCATTCTCACCTGTCATTACATAACTAGAAAATCTGCACCAGTGGCGTGGGTATGCACAGGGGTAATTTAAGGAGGTGGTCATGTAAGAAAATGAACACAAAAGAAAGACTAGTGAACCTACAAAAAATGTGATTGGTAGTAACAATAAAATCTAATTCTTATCTTAAGCTCACTGTGTGAATTGCACTGTGCACTGCACATTTGTGGAACCATTGACTGTTCATAATGAAAGCATACTAACTCTTGGATACTAAATACATGACATAAAATTGTTAAGAATCCGGGTTGGCATAAAAATCAAACACCTGTTTTACCAAACCAAGAAAAATATCCAAAGTTGACATTCATCTCTTAGAATCGATCTTGAAATGGGAAAGCTCAGGAAAGGACAGAAAGAAGCCCTTTGTGCATGTGTATGAATGCATTCCTCTGTTTTTGACAGATAACCCAGAGCTCTATCTGTAGGATTCCATAAAACCAAAATAAAAGCAAAATGTCACCAAAAGTCATCAAAGCCAAAAACCCTCCTAGGTCCTACTTCTTGTTGTATTTACTGTTTGTTTCTCTCTCAATCTCCTTAATTGTGCCTAGATTGTTTGATAGTGACTTCTGCATGGACAGAGCAGAGCTAGGGAGATCTGATGCTAGGGCCAACATATTTCAAGCATGCCATTAAAAGCTATTGGCATGATTTTGCCAAGTCTACTTCAAACATTCCCTACCTGACAGGGTGTCCCTGTATCCAAATATAGAAATAACAGCAATAACATTTGCATTTTCTGACAGTGGTTTGATACACAAGCCAGACTTCCAGCCAGGGTATCTCCAGAAGAGCTCTCTGAAACAAGTTTTGAGGACCGCAAAATCTTGGAATACCATGACCATCAAGGAGTAGGAAGAAAGCCAGCACTGAAAATACTTAAGTTTAGGAATAAAAGCAACATGTGTCTCTTCTTTTGGAAAAAAAAAACAGTAAACTGAGGGTTATATTAGAGTTTGCAGCCACAAGGGTGACTGAAGCTACAGCTACAAATGAAAGCAAAACACCACTGAAGGCTCCTTCCTCCAAAGACTATCAGTTTCAACAGTTTGGCATAACACTAGGGATACTGACTATGTCTCCAGCAACACTGCTCCTGGAAATCTGAAGTCGCTTTTGTGTGACTGTGTGTGTAGGAGTGTTTGTCATATTTCTTTAATGATTTGGAAACCAATGTGAGTGACAGTATTCAACCCTAATCCCCCACTAGAAATTTATAGTTCATATTTAACCTAGAGAAAGTTTTACTAACTTTCTTTCTGTTTATATAAAGAAGTGTCACAACATGTCATCTACTTAAACTTCACTAATTATAGCTATCGATATACAAAACTAACATTTGAGACTTTGGACTAATCTAAAAATCATTAAGAATAAATAAACAATACTTCTCCTTGCCAAATATTTTAACAGTGGTCCTCAGAGACCAGTGTTATCGTTGGTTTTGTGTCTTTGTTTTTGCTTCATAATATTGAGTTATGTGATTTATCTGTCTAGCAGCCTTTCTGCTACCAATCACATCTGTTCTTCATGCAGTGAGACTGACTTAAAATGAATGGATCCCAGGTAGAAATATGCTCCTGTTGAGAGGCTTTGAGTATCCAGTGAAAAAAGTATGCTGTCCTAAATTTGCAGTAATCCCTGGGTGAGGCAGAATTTGAAAAGCAATATAACCTGAAGAACAATATAACCTGAAGAACAGTCTTCTTCCTGTGGCAACTGAAAAGAGAAAGTATACCCCTCTTCCTGAACCAAATTGGCTGCACAGTAATTACTTCTTATTTCCCTGTTTGATTTGTGTTTTACCTGGCTCCATTTATTTTTTCCAACTGGAGAAAACATGTATTTAAATATTTGAACCAAGGACAGTATTTGAAATGATTTTAATCACTTCTAACATTTAAAAGCCATAAATGTTTTCTTACTCCCATTGCAAAAAGACTGAAGTTGTGTACCATTTCCTCATGTAAATATTTAAAAATGAATTGGCAATGTGAAAAATACAATGTTTAATGTAACCAGTGCTTCAGTAAAGAAAATGCATGGTGAGGAGAGGTGAGATCAGCAAAAGAAATGCTTGCCAGATTCTGCTGAAATGGAGCATCCATGGAAAGGAAAGATTGAGCATAATGAGTTTTTACTGGGGTCACTGACAGAACACCCCAAAGTCTTGTGGGTATTTCTGTCCTGTAAACACACCAGTGCTGGGTGTCATAGTCTCCTGTGTTGTAGAACCAAACAGCTAAGGCAGGGGCTTGCTGTAGCAATTGTCCGTGTAGGATTTTCCATCACAGCAACTGTTAAGGCATGTTGCCTCTGGAGATTTTAGAAGCCACACATATACCTTTCTTTCCTCTCATTCCATTACAAACTTTTGCGGGGAAAGGCAGATCCATTAGCAATGGACCCGTTAGATCCATTTCTGTGATGAGTCTTGTTATTTATCTGCAGAGTTTACAATGTCCCATTTCTTTGGTATGCTGGGTCACTAAATACATGGTAAAATTCTCTCCAAGAGAACCTGGAGATATCTCAAGATCTATGCCCCAACAGTGAGCCCCTGATGTCTGGGCCGTGTTATCCAGCTGCAATGCTCAAGGGTGACCATTATAGGAAGGGGAGAGTCTTCAGCCACATCCAGCACCTGTACTTTTTTCCTCTTGCAGACTCTCAGCCTCCTGACTTGGGCATTGTGTTGCCTGAGAGGAAAGGCTGAAGAGGAATAGAGGAGTTTTACTGTGGGGGGAAAGGCTAGAGAGGGAAGTGTTAGCCATGTCTCTTCATATCACTGAAATCTACAGAATCCAGTTTTCAATGAAGCATTTAAAATAAATTAGAACACTAAAGGCTCTGTTCCTGACAAACACAACTCTTTGTTTGGTGTAAAGTGAAGACTGAGCCTATACTTAATCTATGTGCTGTAAATTCCTTATATTTCAGCCTTCCAGTTCCAGATTTTCTAGGGGCAGAACACAGGGCTAGGCAGAAAATCTTCTCCAGTATATGTGTAAATGTGTAAAATTTGATGTAAGCACCAACCCATTTTTTAGAGCCTCAGAAGAGAATGAGCACATGATTATCTGATCTCCTGCCATTTCCTATCCACCCTGGAGTACTGATTCTTGAAGCATGGTATGTACTTTATAATTTGTGATTTGCCATTCAGTAGCTGAGATTATACACAAATTTCTTAATATTCTGGTTGTTGTTGTTATGTGCTATGGAGTTGTGCCTGACTCATAGTGACCCTCATAGAGTTTTCAGTGGCTGATTGTTTCAGGATTGCCTTGGGAGTGGATTGCCACATCATTCTCCTATTTTTGCCATGCTGGGAATTGAACCAGGGGCTGCAGAGATTGCAGAGCAGTGCTCTACCAACTGAGCTAAATCCCAGCCCCCTTAATATTCTTAGATATAGTTAATTCTACTATAGTTAAGGGTTAGGATTAAGCCCAGTTGGTAGAGTGCTTGCTTTACATGCTCTGAGACCTTGGGTTTGATCCCCAGAACCACAAAAATGAGAGAAGGACCTGGCATCCCATTCTTGAAACAATCCTGAAACAATCAGCCATCAAAAACCCTCTGAAATAGCGAGAAGCACTTAGTGCCAGGCATGGCACAGTGTCAGGAAATGTTTCTTTCTGTTTTACATAGGGTCGCTATGAGTTGGACTCAACTCAATGGCCCCTAACAACTATCAGTAAAATGAGAAAAGTAATTATAATTCCTCAGCTGTTTGTCAAAATTGAATCAAAATAAAATGTACAAACATTTAGCATAATATCTGAAGCAAAATAGCATTCAATCAATCAATAAATTTATTTTCATCATTCTCAAGCCAATATATTACCATGTTTTGCATCTCATTACTCTTCTCTTATGATCAAATATGCCTATTTTCTCACTTCACCTCTCTTACTTTTTCTTCTCTGAGTCCAATCTTAACCCACTTAACTCCTAGGTGTTTTCACCTCTTGGCTCAGTTACCACTTCTTAGCAGAATCTTCCTTTGTTCCTTCAACCAGGTCATATTCTTTGCTTATTTGTTTGCAAAGAATGGTAATTGCTTTTTTTCGGAGTCAAAATATCTGTTTTATTTATTTCATGTTGTTTCACTCATATGGCTCTAAACACCACAAAGGCAAGATCTGTATACTTTCTTGCCCACCATTTTCCTCCCGATGGCCACAAAACTGCTTGACTCACAGCAAGAGCTCTGCGGATATAGCTTGAATTTAAAAATGAATAAATAAAGCCAGGTGCTGTGGAACATGCCTATAATCCCAGTGATTGACATATACCTATACACACATATGGGGCTGCAGTGCTGCTCAGTGGTGGATCACTTGCTTAGTTTATGTCAGGCCCTGAGTTCAAAACTCAGGATTCAACTTATTAGAAAGTATGGGGATCACTTACATTGTTCTGTTTGCACAATCCAGATCATTTTTATAAATATCTTTATAATAATATATGAACTTCCTCCTTGATGTCAGCATCTACCTCAAATACATGCACTTTCTTTTTCATCCCTTTCATTTTCCTTAAGGGTACAAGCCTTCCCAAAGAAAACCTTGATCATTCTTTCATTCACTCCTTTAAGATGTGTCATAAATTACCACAGTGAAATATCATCTCAGTTAGAATGGTTATCATCAAAAGAACAAAAGACAGCAAGTACTGGCAAAGATGTAGACAAAAGAGAACACTTGCACACTCTGGGTGGGAATACAAATTAGTACAGCCATTGTGGAATATGGTAAGGAGCTTCTTAAAAATGGTAAAAATAGAATTGCCATATCATCCAACAACCCTTCTATTAGATATTTTGCAAAACCTAATGAAATCAGAGGCATCTGTATGTTCATGTTCATTACCACACTGTTAATAATATCCAAGAAGTGGAAGCAAACAAGGTGCCTGTCAAGTGATGAATACATTAAAAATGTGGCACATATACATACTCAAATATTATTCATCCATAAAAAAATGAAATCCTGGCATTTATGACTATATGGATGCAATTGAAAGTAATGATGTTTTGTGAAATAAGCCAGGCATGGAAAGACAGGTACTGCATGAGTTCACTATATGTGGAAGCTAAAAATGTTGATGTCATCGGAGTTGAGAGTAGAACAGTGGTTGTCAGAAGCTGAAGAGACTAATGAGGTTGGAAGGATGGGAAAAGGTTAGGTAATGGACATTAAGTTATAGGTAGGAGAAAGAAGTTCTGGTATGCTATTACATAGTAGGTTGACTATTGTTGTTGCTAGGTGTCATGGAGTCAGGTCCAACCCATAGTGACCCTCATAGGGTTTTCAAGGTCTGATGTTTTCCAGATTGCTTCAGGGCTGGATAGCCACGTTCTTCTCCTGAGGATGACTATAAGTAATATTAATGTACTGTGTGCTTTTTTAAGAAGCTAGAAGAAAGCATTTTTAATGTTGTTACCATAAAGAAATGATCAACATTTGAGGAGATACATGTATTTACCATGATTTAAACATTACATGATATATACATGTATTGAACCATCATCTGGTCCTCAAAATCATGAACAATTTTTAAGTATTGTTTGAAAATAAATAAGCAAATAAACAAATTGGTAATGACAAAATAAATTTTAAAATGTGTGAGAAAGAGCACTTAAAAACTGGAGGAAGATGTTATGGTTTTGTTGCTGTTGCTTGATAATTTGTTTCAGTTTGTGGAATGCTAATAGACAAGGTTTGCAATAACCATAGTAAAGACAGACACAATATAATTAGGTAAGCTTAATAATAATTGTCAGCATTAAGAATTGTAAGAGAATGATACAGGTATTCTCAATGTAGTCTTGGGAAATAGTGTCAAGGAAATTTCCAGAATGGAGTAGAAGAATGAAAAGAGAGCAACGCAGGACTTGCCACTTGGGAGCAATACAAATATAATTGTTGTTGTTGTTGTTGTTAGGTGCCGTCGAGTCGGTATCCGACTCATAGCGACCCTCTGTACAACAGGGGAAACACTATTGTCAATGTTTCTCTGCTGTTCATAGGGTTTTCAATGGCAGATTGATTTTTGGAGGGGGTTGCCAGGTCCTTCTTCCAATACAAATATAATAGGATTCTTTTTTTATTGGAAATTTTTAATGTATACCTTAATGTGATTCATTACGACATGCTTTTCATTGTGACATTTCCATATATGCATTTTGTTGTACATTACACAGATAAGTTCCCCCTTACCCTCTTGTGCACTTCCTTCCCCTGTCCCAACCTGCCACCAAAGGCTTCTTTTCCATTTGCTTATCTTTTTATGGGAAGAGTTTTCTATATATCCTTGGGTTCCAATTATGTTTAAGATGGAAACGTTTTTTGTAGGGAACTTTCTTTTTATGTTGTCAGTACTATTACATGAATTTTCTAGCCTATCTATATTAATACCATTTTTTGGTATTATTGGTATTATTATAATTATTTCCAAGACTATTAAAGTTGGGCTGTTCACCCTGAGGTCACCCCCTTCCCCATTCCTCATTCTTCCTTGCTCCTCCCCTCTCCCCACTCCTCTTCCAGGATTTCCTCCTTTTGCTAGATCTTTCCCTCCTTCTTTTGCATTCCCCAAACTGTCCCTTCTCTGCTATGTCAACTTTAGCATTTTTTTTTTAAATTATGTTCCGACCTCTGCATAGTATTTTTTCCTTCTTATAATTTTGATTCAGCTCCCACATATGAGTGAGAACATCTGGTATTTCCCTTTCTGATCTTGTGTCCATTCACTTAAAATAATTCTCCAATTCCATCCATTTTGCTGCAAATGGCATTATTTCATTTTTTGATTGCTGAGTAGTATTCCATTGTGTATATGTACCATAGATTTTTATCCATTCTTCTGTTGATGGGCACTTTGATTCCATATGCTTGCTACTGTGAAAAGTGCTGCATTGAACATGGAGATACAGGTGTCTCTGTGGTATGATGACACATCTCCCATTGGGTAAATTTCCAATAGTGTTATAGCTGGGTCATACGGTAGATCAATTTTCAGTTTTTTAAGATACATCCATATTGATTTCCAAAGTGGTTGAACCAATTTACAGCTCCACCAGAAGCGTAAGAGTGTTCCCTTTTCTCTACAACCTCGCCAGCATTTGTTGTTATTTGTTTATTGATCTTGGCCATTCTTACTGGTGTAAGGTAGACTCTCAGAGTTGTTTTAATTTGCACCATTGTTGTGGCCATTGTTGTTGTTAGGTGACGTGGATTTGTGTCCAACTCATAGCAACCCTCATAGGGTTTTCAATGATTATTTCAGGATTGCCTCAGGAGTGGATTGCCATGTCCTTCTCCCATTCTTGCAGTGCTGGAACCTGGAATCTCAAAGACTGCAAAGCAGCACTCTCCATAATATGAAGTAAGTGTGAGGCTACAGGACTGTGTGACCTGGGCTGGAACCTTGGCTGAAGTGAGATCATGGTGGACTTTGAATGTCTTGCTGAAGGGTTTTTGCTATTTTTTGAGTAACAGTGGGAACAACAGTAGTTCAAAAAGAGGAATGGTATTGTCAGACTGGCTTTTCTGTTGAGCACTGAAGGGTGTGTGAATCAGAGGCAGTAGGTTCTAGAGGCCATAGAAATGCTTCAGACAGACTGCAACATTGATACAGAAGTGGCAGGGAATCCTAGGGATAATGAACACACAGGCAGACACCAGTCAGCAAACAAAGAAAAAGGGAAGAAAGTCATAAACCGATGGCAGTGAAGAAGGTATGTCTTACGAAGCCACTGTGAAGTTAAACGTGAGAGGTCAGAGGCAGGCTTACCAAGCTGTTCCAATATGCAGCTGTGGCTCACAAGTCACAAGTTCGTAGAGTTTAAATTTTCTGGAGAAGCAGCAGTTCTGTGTTTTCCTGACAAGAATCACATCCCTCCCCCAACATATTACCCAGAGGGAGAGCACCAGGACTCATTGATTTACACCCTTTTCCCTGCATCATCATAATCTTCTTCCCAGAAACCAGTCTGACTCACTCCTCACATTATTCTATGTCCTAAGGACCCTACTTTAGGAAACTTTCCCCAACTACTCTATTTAAGGTAGTATCCACCCCAGGTCAACTATTCCCCTCTCTTCTGTTTACCTCTTACACAGAATTGAGTAACATTGGAGGTGTACCTCTCTATTCAACTGTTTATTATTCAGCTGCTGAGACTTTCTTTTACCTCCGTGAGCTGGGTATGGTGGCACAGCCCTGGAAACTTATCACCCCAGGAGGCTGAGGCAGGAAGAACAAGAGCTTGAGGCCAGCCTGGACTATGTGGCAAGACCTTGTCAAACAAATAAACAAATAACAAACAAGAAACAAACTCAAAAAGTCCAAACCCAAACAAAAAGTGTAAACTCTTTGAGATTATAGCTCCTTGTCTATGGCAGCACTTTCATTTACTAGTACAATTTTTGGCATATAGTGGGTGATTTTAAAATATTCTAGGGACAGCTTTTTTGATATTTACTGATGGCCAAGAAATACAGATTTTGGGGAAAAATATCTGACAGTAAAATGGTCCTGAAGTCCTTTGGAGAAGATATCTACCAGGTTCCCAGGGTGCTGGCAAGGGTCCTGTCCTATGCAAGTACTGCTCAGTGGCATTTAGAGTAGTGGTGGAGGTGGGTTAAGGTAGTGCATCAACTTAAGGAGCAGCAAGTTGGCTGGGCCAGAGAATAAGGGGGTCTGCAATGCATCCCTAGTCCAGAAGAAAAACCAGTTGTGAAGATCATCACTGCAGCTTCCTGTCACTATCGGGGTTACCTATACTGCTCAGTTCTACTCTGATAAGAAAAGTACATTATTCTAACCAGACACTTCCCTCTGGGATCTAAATATCTGCTATTAAAAAAGAAACTACTTCTTTATTCAAGATGATATTTTAAAATTTAAAAAATATAAAGCAATTGAAAGAGGGTCTTTTGCCTTTGACCTCTCCCATCCTCAAACAAATTGCATATGTCTGTGTCTATCAGAAAACATCAGGGGTGGAGGAATCCCCACCCTACTGAGTCCCTCAACCTCTGTAGTTACTGCTGGTTCAGCTTCCAAGGACTCACTGGCCATATGTGGAATCAGGTTTCTTTATACTGAAGGTGCAGAAATGCTTTGAATAGAATGGATTTCTTAATTGATGAAGTAAAATATGGCAAATGCCTTTTTGTAGTCCTTCTGTGTGCATTTATGCTTCATTAGTATATTGGCTTTCTACAATCATTTATGTTTGTTCAATTTTTACTTGAATTCTTAACATTAGTTTTCCTAAAATTTGAGTTTTTCTAGTTGACATAGTTCTTGCACTTGTTCTATCTACAAACATAATAGACAATATATCCTCTTGTTCCATAATGAGCACTTCATGTATTTTAAATTGGTTATATTTGTTAATCCTTATTAGAAACTGAGGGTGTGAGTCCTCTATTATTAGCACCATGCTACCCGGGAACTCTGAGTTACTGGGGTGAATTTAGTGATGGAATGCAAGTATGCCTTTCCTACAAATTAAAAATGCCTATTTAAGCTTTTAGTTCCAAACTGCACTGAAAAAAATTTTTTTTATCAAATCTTTACTGTCTCTTATAGGTTCTTCTAAACTGCAAATTTAGAGAGAACAGGAATGGATGTCTTTGTTAGGTCAATATTTCTAAACACCAGACCTCATCCTATGCCTGATGGCATTGAATAAATATTGATTTATGAAATCCATAAATTGGGAGATAATGATCTCCATTAATCAATGGAGAAATGATAGCAAGATTATATCTGCAGTTCAGGGACAGGGACTCACTCACTGAATGTTATATTTTGATAATTTCAGTACCATCAACAGATCAGAGTATAGGTAAGTATATGTGTATGTGGGGGGTATAAATGGGTATGTAATTAAATCTAGGCAAAATGAAAGAGTGGAAGAGATTTTTCTTAGTTTTAAATGTCATAGTGTCTGCTGGTACAAAGATTCAATAATTAAGCTTTTTAGCCTAGCTTTTTTATTTTACTAGTCTTGTAACTGTTCATGATTACATGCAGCAGTTATTATTATTTTTTTTGGAAAGATTTTACACTTTGTTTCACTAACAGGAAAGAGATAAAGTCTAAATTCAAACTTTTAAAGTCACAGTAATCTTAATTTTTTTGGCATTTCAAAAAATTATTATGTGCATTTTTAACCTCTCATTCTCATTTATGACAAGATATAGTCTAGTATGTAGGCTTTTATTTTCAGAGGTTTTTAAAAAGAATGGCAGTATCATTTCTACTGGATACTAATCCCATTGCATGTTTCCTTAAAACTATGTTATGATTATCAGATAAGTTCAAGAAATACCACATAGCTTACACTCTTCAGAGAGTCACAATATTTAGTCATAAAATTGCAAAATGTGATACAACAGGTTTTCTCATTTTTAAAACTGATCTTTTCCCATATTAAATATTAAAATTGCTTTTTTTTCCTTTTTAAGATATATTAGTATCCTTTGGGGAAGCTTATAAACCGTGTTTTTTTTTTTTTCGTAATTTTAAGGAGAAGAAAATTGTGTCCCCTGAAGGAGCAGCAGTGATGAGCTGAGTTAGAATCTGACTGTACCACAGTGTTATTTATCCCTAACCAACATGATTTTGCAGCAGAGAGACAAGCTGTTTTCTTGCAAATAATAATTCCTGGATCATTTCCAACACCAGGGCATGAATTAAGCATGAAATACACCACAGATATATAAAGGTAAGAAAAAAATCAATATTACTTTCCTTATCATGTTCCAAGATTGCAAACTTAAATCCACAAAAGGATAGAGAAAGTAAATTTTCAAGAGTTTAAAAGTATGAACCCTAAAAACCATTTTAGTTATTGCCAATATTTTTATTCTTTGCCATCTTAATGACAGGCTACTTTTCAATACCAAAAAACAACAGAAATAATGAAATAGAATAAGTGAAAACCTAGATAGATAAGGAACTTCTTAGATACATGATCCTGAGTCTTGCACAGATTAGCAGAAATAATGATTACCAACTCCTGAGAGGATGGCAAAAGGCATCATATTTGATACTTGTTTAAAAATGTCTAAGAAAAGATAAAGTAATATGTCTGAGAACATTTGTGTGGACTGAAGGAAAATCACTTGGATCATTTGGTTGCCTTTGAAGAACTCAAATCTTAGCAATCCCTTGCTATCAAGTCTGTCAATGACTACACATCTATGTCTGGACTGCTAGGTATTTCCTTTTTTCTTTTTCACTTTGATTTGAGTAAGGCAAAATCAAATTTCAGTGTTTAAGTGGATAAATAAATTACGGTATATACATTCAATGGAATATTATGGAACCATAAAATAGAAAGAAGTACTGATACCAGCTAAAACATGAATGGACCTCCAAAACATTATGATAGTGAAAGAAGTCAGAAAAAAAGAGGTCACATGTTATATTACCATTTATATGAAATAACTCACATGCTGTTTTTAGTTGCCCTCAAGTTGGTATCCAACTCATAGCGACCCTAAGTACAACAGGCAAAACACTATTGTAGTGCCTCTCTACTATTCACAGGGTTTTCAATGGCGGGTTGATTTTTGGGACTGGGTTGCTGGATCCTTCTCCCAAATGTTGCCCAGGCTGTCCTCCAATTTGTGATCCTCCTGCCTCATCCTCTGCAGTTCGTTGATTACCGGCATGTGCTACCACGACCAGCCAGGTCGTTTCATATGGACAGAACACATATCAGTGTTTTCCAGGAACTAGAAAAACCAACTATTTAATGGGTATAAGTTTCCATTTGAGTTATGAACTTATTTTAGGACTTCATAGAGATAATGGTTGCATAAAATTGTGAATAGAATACTAAATGCCACTGACTTGCTCACTTTTAAATGGTTAATTTTATGTTATGTGAATTTCACCTCAATTTTTTTTAAAGATTGAGTTAATCATCTTTTCTCTTAGAATTTTACTTCAAATGTGGTCTCAATTTTAGGCTAGAAATATCCTCCACTCTTTTGTGTTGCTTGATGTTAATATAGTATGGTTTCTTTTTTCTTGGCATCTCTCCCTATCATTTTTCTGTTTTCTAATCAATGTCTAACTTGCACAGAAAAGTTTTCTGTTGTAAAAAAACTAACAATGTTCCTTATTTTAAGAACATTGCAAAAACCAAGCTAGTCCAAACTAAATGCATCCTATATTTTTTCTCATTATTCTCTTACATGTATCCCTAAAATAAAATGTATAGCTAAGAGTAGCCAGGAATTGTTGAGAGAAGATATATATTTAAGAAGGACCTCTTACTTAGGAACTTACAGATTTGAGACATAAGCACAGATTCTTCTAGATAGGGAAGAAAGAAGAAGAAGTGGTAAATATTCTTCCTGACTTGAGCTATCTAATGTTGTCAGGTGCAGTAGAGTCTGGTCATACCAACCCTATGTACAACAGAAAGAAACACTACCTGACACTGTGCCACAACCAGACTATTGTCAGTGCTTCTCTGCTATTCATAGGGTTGTCAAAGACTGATTTTGTTTCAGGAGTGGGCCTGAGGATCCTTCTCCCAAGCTTGTACTACCCAGTATTCTCAGGCATTCTCCAATCCAAGGACTAACCAGGCCTGCTTAGATTTGATGATCTGACAAGACTGACTGCCAGGGTGGTATCACTGCAGATGAGCTCTCTAATGGAGTAGTAGAAATTGGTTACTTAGGAAACATGAATTTAAACATTCAAAGTTTTATATCAATTAATTATTGGCTGGTGTCTTTATTTAGTTTCAGATGAGCACATTTATTATAAATTTATAGAATGTTCTCTTCTAATTTTTATTATAAAATATTTTTATCATACAAAGACAATTTCAGAAAATTAAATACTGATGCTCATATGCCCACCATCCTGGTTTGCCAAATCTTAACATTTCACTATATTTGTTTCATATTTTAAAAAATATATCAGTAAAAATACTTAAAATACCTTTTTGTGGCTATTTCTAACCTTTTTCCCTTCTCCTCCTCTAAGGAAGACAACTGTCATCCATTTGGTGTTGACATCCTCACATACGTATATTTCCTCCAACAAATCTGTGTCTCCATCATAACCTGTTACATATTGTCATTAGTTGACCTCCAGAAGCCAGTATCATGGCACCATCATCATTTGTCCATGTAAGAGCCTTCCTTTTGTTTGTATTTGATGTGTTATTTATCCATTCCTGCCCTTTTAACTCACAGCATCCTCCCCACTTCTTAATGACAACCCATTCTGATGATTTTCCCATGTACCGTTTATTTCTAGAAAGCATAATGATTTTATAGAATGAGTGAAGTAGGCAGTTTCTGTAAATTCCCTTCTCATTGTTTTCTTTCTGATCCTTTTTAATAATCTGTCTCCAACTGTAACACCCAAAACATTTTTTTAGAATAACAGTAGAGGATAGTAGAAGGCCCAGGTTTAGAGAAATAAAATCTGTGTTGGATATGAGATTTGGGGAAATTAGGTGATTCTTTGTTATTAAAAATCTAATATCAAAGTTTATAAAACTACTCTAGTCAACATTGTTGTTGTTGTTAGGTGCCATCAAGTCAGTATCCAACTCATAGTGACCCTATGTACAACAGGTGAAACACTATTATCAGGGCTTCTCTGCTATTCATAGGATTTTCAATGGTAGATTGATTTTTGGGAGTAGGTTGCCAGGTCCTTCTCCCTCTCTTCAACATTATAGTAGATTTAAGAAAATTGTAATCATAGAAATAGGCAACCACATGTAAGAAAATTCCACTTCCATTCTCATGTGGGAAACCAACTCCTCCCGTGCCGGGTAATTCTGATGTTTCTGGGTCCTCCACATTGCTGTAGACATTAATGTGCTGAGGAAGACATTCCCAGTGAGGTGAGCATATTTACAGATAGATTAGGCTTATCAAGTTTGCTCATAAATCCATGTTTTATAACTCAGCATGCCTTTCCCATAGAGAGAATATTTATAATTGGGAGTGTATCCTTGGCCAATCTATGGAACTTGTTAAGGCCCTAGACAGGTGAGAAATAATAATTTTTCTCACTCCTCAGGACTAAAACAAAGAATGCTTGGTGGTTCTTGTGGAGGTGGGTGGATTAATTTCCTCACTTTTCCTTTTTGATGCCTTCTTTCCTTACCTGGACTGCTCCTTCACAAGAAGCCACTAGGATTCTGAAATGAACTCCCTGCAGCCATCCTGATTGCTTCAGGAACAGTACTTTGTGCCACTGGGCCATCCCTGACTCCTACTCTTATTGTACATCTCCATGCTCTACTGAACACCATTTCTGAGAAGCAACAAGTGCTTCCAACAATTTCTTCTGTCTTCCAGTGTAACTTCTCTAAAACCAAATCAATGTTTACTCTTCATATTTCTACTTGACACTGTATTTGGGTTATGGTCTGTTCTCAAATGTCCTCTATTCCATATTCAATTGATTAGGAATTCATGTCTAGTCTACTTTAAAAAAGATATTCCAAATTTAACTGCTTTTCATCTCTTCCACATTTCTAGTGTACGTTCCTGCACTTTAATAGCTCCTTTCTGTATATAGCAGCCAAGATAATCCTTTCAAGAGGCTTTTATCATGACTCCCCATTAAAATCTTCCATACCCTTCATATCAGAGTTTGAACAAAAAGTAAAGCCAACCATTATTTGGCTGATGTCTTCTCTCCCCCCTCATATCCCCACTGTCTTCCTACTACCACAATAGATTCACAACGCTCTGTACTCAATCCCTCCTTAGGGACTTTGCACCTGTTGCTCCTTCTGATAGAACATTCTTCTTGATGTTTGAATAGCTCCATTATTCACTTAATTTATACCTATGCTCATATTTTATCTTCTCACATAGGCCTTTCCCTGTCAAAAAAAGAATCTTCATTCATCATTCTCTGTTCCCCTACCTTCCTTGTTTAGGCTTCCTTTATAGCTTTTGCTATTAATTGGCAATATAATTTATTTTCTTTAATTAGTTTAGTGACTAGAGAAGGACAAAAAGTTCATGCTCTTTGCTTCTCTAACAACAGCATCTGGACCTGTGCTTGGGTTATAGAAGGCAACAATGAATGCCTGTTGAAGAAATGAATGAGGAGATTTGTATAAACAATAATTATTTTATTAGCATTCAATGTGAACAATGTTTCACAGGATATCTGGGAAATTTAAATAAGCTTTACTACTTAAGTGTAGAACAGAAAATGTAAAAGGTAAAACAGAGAAAGCAATGAAGATTAGGAGAAAGAGAACTTATCAAATGGAATGTAAAATAAAGAAAGAAGGTTATTTTTCTCTGAAGGATGAAGAATAAAAATAAAGTCAGAAAAAAATTCAGAACAGAATTTACTAGATTTTAGCAGCATAGAGTTATTTAAATATGAATATTAAAGTTATGTTGATGAATATCCAAGAATTTCATTAATCTTGAAGTTTTTAATGCTAATGGATATTGTTCTCACAAAGTATATCGGAATTTAATGAGAAGGCACAGTTCATAGGAATATTTGTCCATAACGACTAAAGTATTTGCATATCAAGTCCAAAAACTTTACTTTCATCCCACTTTGATTATTATCATGGCTTCTTCTAAAATGAATTAAATAAAACTTTAAAAAATCCACTGTTTTATTGTTTTTAGTGTTGGCAGTGATATTAAGAGGAGAGAACTGACATGACTTCATAAAACCTCTTATCCTGGATATCGTTGTGGAGTGAAGATACTGGTTTCTTTCTCTGATAATACAAAATATTTAAATATGTGACATAAAGCAGAGGCTGTGTGCTTAATGATTATAATATGATAGCAGTAAAAAGTTGCTTGAATGGCAAAACTTTAGGGTTTAATAAATAATAACATTTCAAATAAAACTTTAAGGGGAAATAACAAAAGAAATGCAGGGTCTATTGTAATAATTATAGCTATTAAGCTACCAATTGCATAAGCCCATTGTTTTCTCTCATGGCATGGAGTGAATATATACATGATTTATATGTTTCATATGTATTTATTGAACACCTAGGGGTCATTGCAAAGCATTGTCGGAAGCATAAATGCCTAACATAGAATCTCTAATCCCAAGAAATATAAAATCTAATAAACTATGATGCACAGTTATAAGTTACATTGGTTTGCCTCAAATATTAAATAACATACAAAGTTTTAGCAATGGAAATATTTAAATAAATACTGCCATTAAATTATTATAGTGTAAGGAAGGCAGTAGAATATAATTTCAGAGCCAGGCTATCTAAGTTCAAATCACAGCTATGCCTTCTGGGCTATTGTCCCCCATTCTCTAAGCTACAGTATCTTCTTCTATAAGCAGATAATTGAAAACATTAATTTATATAAAGTACTCAACATAGCACCTGAAATGTAGTTAGTGCTCCATAAATATCATTGTCCTCAACATGAGGTTTTTGTAATATTAATTCAATCTGCCAGTTGCTTTTTCAGTGGAAATTTGTACATGGTTTGTGCATATTAGAAAACACTGTTTTCCTGAGTAGTTCAGGCTTCTATAGGAGGAATACTAAAAATCCAATTCTAGTTATGTCAGGCTGATTTTTTTCTTCTTTTTGTACCTGTGACCTGAGGAAGAACAATATAATCAAAGACAAACATTCCATGTAAAAAGCATTTTACAATCCATCATGAGGCACAACTTCCCAAGTTTTACTGATTCTAGTACACATTACTCACACTCTTTATTTTAACCTCATACTATCATTATCCTCTAATAATAGAACTTATGTTATATTATAAGAGGCCAATTAAAAGCAAATTCCTAAGGGGAATTCATGAATTTATTCTTTCAAAAAGTTTTGAGAAACCTACCATTGACCATGATTCTAATGGTGACTATTGTGTCGATCAACATGTTTATACTTCATGAAGCAACTCATGATTATAAAGCATCTGGTGATGACAAGCAATTATCATAATTATGGACTTTCTTTTATGTGCAGAACAGCACTCACACTATGTAATAATGAAATAAGGCTATAATTTAAAGTAATATTTTATATTTTTATGTAGCTGAGAGTTGCACTTCTGATTTGAAGAAGTATGAAAGATTCATTTCAACTGAGTTGATTTTAAATGTGTCTGCCCTATCACATGTCGGCTGTTTCAGTGATCATTTCAAGGAAATAAAATTAACAATTAGATAAGCTTGAGGACAAGGATATTTTTCTACCTGGAACCTTTCTAGAGATAGCAATATTCAGAATGGAAATGCAGTATTCAGGTCTGAAACACTGTGAGATAAGTTAACACTGAAATTTATATGTTTGTTGTTGATAGGTACCCTTGAGTGCATGTCCAACTCATAGCAATGCTATGTACAACAGCTGAAACACTATTGTCAGTGCTTCTCTGCTATTCATAGGGTTTTCAATGGCAGATTGTTTTTTGTGGGGGAGGGGGGTGAGTTGCCATGTCCTTCTCCCATGCCTACAGTATCTAGTGTTCCAAGGCTGTCTCCCATCCAAATACTAACCAGGCCCGACCTGGCTTAGCTTCCGAGATCTGATGGAATCAGACCCTACAGCACTATGGCTGCAGGATAAATTTATATAGGTACTAGGAAGTATTTTTTATCTCATACTTTTGCATCTCTGTATAATCTAGCTGAAGTGATATTTTCCCAATATTCATGAATTAAAGAATTTGTAGAGAACATAGTAATTTAGTAAAGTTACAGTGCTTTTGTTCCTATAAGTACCATATATGCCCTTTTTGTTTAATTACTTAAGTTCTTATATTAATCCACAGATTCTGTTCTCCAGTTACTGAGAATATCTTTCCAGAAAAAATGGTAAGCCCTGGACCACATGGTTAATATCGTCTTTGAAGTCACTTTCTTTGCTTCTGAGATGAGATGTCAATTTTTATTACAAGAGTATTGTTTGTTTTGTTTTGTTTTTGTGGGATTTTTGTTGTTATTGTTGTTGTTTTCATTACAAAATCCCCTAGAATGCCTTCTACCTTTGTAAATGTCCATGGTAAAGAACAAAAGTGCCTTTTTTTTCCACCTTGAAGAAGAATCCTCTTTTACAGAATCTATTGCCTTGAAGAAACCCTGTTAGTACCAGACTGGCTTGGCTTCTTTGACAGTTATGTCAACTTAGGACTCTCTTTCTCTCTCTCTCTCTCTCTCTCTCTCTCTCTCTCTCTCTCTCTCTCTCTGTACCTGAGGTTCTGAACCCAGGACCTTGTGCATACTTTCCTACTACACTGTCACTGGAGGAAGCCCCAGCTCCCTTTTTATTTTATTTTATTTTATCTTATGACAGGTTCTCATTAAGGCAGGCTGATTCTGACCTCGAATTGTCAGTTCTCCTGCCTCCACCTCCTGAGTTGCTGGGATTGCAGACATAGGCCATGGTGTCCTCTCCTTCTTTTTTACTGATCCTCCAAAATAAATATTTTCACTGTGTAGAACAGAATGATGTCCTATCTAGCATTGTACTTTAAGGACTGTACTTAGAGAATTTTCCAATAGTAAGATTTCTGACCACTACTGGTGGCTGCTAATTCAATGAGCTGCCCTGGAGTGTGAGGAAGAGGAGATAAGCACTGGTTTGGCAAGTACCAAGGAGAGACGATCACAGCTGCATGTCCTTTCAATATAGAAGTTTACAATACTTGGGAAAATCCATATTTATTTTATGGTCCTGTGGAACCAAGGTATCTATATGCATTCAAAAAATTTTCTTGCCACACTATTTTAAGGTAAGGTAAAAGTTGTACTAAAATGGAACAGGTGAGAATGTCTACCATCTTGTGGGCTGACTACATTTAATTTCGTGTTGATTGCCTCTCCACACTCCATCCTCTTTCAGTTCTTTGAGGGTTAATGCCGACCAAAAATATAAATACTTGTTGTTTTCTTTAGAATAAGGAGACTATCTCTAAAGGGCAGTTCAAATGCATATCATATTCAAAAATAATTTTGGATGTGACCTTAAGAAATACTTCAATCCAATGGTTTTCTTTGTATTTACTCATTCTCATGCACTCCTCAGCATGTTGGTTTTCTTGGTTTAAGTATACCCAAGGAGAACAGTTTGGAAACATATTTACTCTATGCACATATTGTATATGTAAGACATATACAATCATATTATTACTTAAAACTATTTACAGATATAACAAGCTAATTTCAACATTCAATCTTAACTTTTACATTTTCACATAGGAATTTTTCCAAACTATTATTTCTATAATATATTTCTTTTTCATACTAATTTTCAGCCAAAAAACATAATCAAGCCATTCATAGGGCCCACAGGGGCTACATGACCTAACTTTTATACATGGTCACTCCACTCTAGCCAAATTGGCCTTCTTTGTAGCTCAAGTAGAGAGCACATCTCCCTGCTTGCTTTTGTACTACCCGCCACTAAGCCTTGGTCATCTACTCACCTTGCTCCTCCAACATGTGGAATGCCTCATCGTCTTAATGGGTTCAGATGTCTTTTCAAATGTCATTTCCTCGTAGAGCCCTTCTCGGGCCACCGTATCTATTGTAACACTTCCACTAGTATTTTCTACTCTGCTTCACCTTTCTTTCCACTGTATTTATTCCCTCTCTTCTTCATTAGAATGACACAAGAACACAGAAGATAAAAATATGTTTCCTTTGGTGCTGTCTTCACAGCAACAGGAATAGTGCTGACCCAGGTATGGATTCAGTAAAGATATATTTCATAAATAATACAGCAGGGGCCCAGGGTCTAAGCACTCTGACACTTTAGCTCACTGAAGGGTTCCAAAGACCTTAGCGATTGGTAACAACCCAGAAAAAAGAAGTAGAGATCATCAGGGTTCCCTACCTGGGACCTAGTCAGATGTGGAAATTTTAGTTATCACGCACGCTCTTTTGTAGAAATTTTCTTTCTGAGGTCACATGGGAACACAGAGAAGACAGAGACAGATATAGAATTGCTGACCTCATGAAGTCTACCACCACCGTCATAGGAGTAGAAAGAGCCAGCTCAAAAATGTTCAATCCACCAGGTTGTATACAAAAGACAAAAATTGCCTCTCCCACTATTGAAATGTATAGCCTCTATCCAAGATCACAGAAATGTTTCCAGATGGCTTGTACAGGTGCCAACATTTCGTTTTCGGGATGTTTCTTGAGTCCTTCACCATATTCAGCATTTAAATGTCAGCCAAATAACAAATTACATTCGCCTCACGTGTCTTCCGAGGAAAGGTGGAGATGAAATGTTCTGCAACAAAAGGAACTGTAACATAACAACAGCAGGCAATGTCCATAAACAAGGAACTTGAAGAGGCTTAACAGTACTTAATTCTAGAAAACAAGATGAAAACCTCTTGCCAGACCCCTTATCCTTTAAGTGGGATTGGCCCTTTGGTTCTGATGGCATGCTGGCATTTTTATAGTCTCCACAACTGTTACTGGCATTGCAAAAGCAATGTAAGAAAAAGAGTCTTGGTGAAAAGAATTACAAAGTATCTAAGAATTTTGTTAAATTCTCCCACAAATGAAGTTCTTTTAGAGCATACTTTCAGAATGCATTAGCAACCAGGAGAAGTTCCTGGTGATCACTGCCATTCATTGAGACAACTCTGTATGTTCTTTGCTGATGTAGTAGCCACTCTTCTGCTTATGCCACCACCCTGCCATGCATTCACTAGAAATTTGCCCCATACTGAACAGTGTGACTTGTTCTTGTTTATATATTTTTGATTTTTGTTTTGTTTTGTTTTTCAGTACTAGGAGTTGAACCCAGGGTTTCATTCACACTAGGCAAGTGATCCACAACTGGGCTGCACACTCAACCTTTTTCTATTTTTTATCTTTTATTTGAAACAGAGTCTCTTTGAGTTGCATGAACTGCCTCTGGCATTGAACATGTGATCCTTCTGCCTCTGGCTCCCAAGTCATTGGGATTATAGATGCGCACCACATGGCCTGGCCAAGAGAGTGAGTTCTTCAAGGCTTTTATCAAGTAAAATGATGTTTTGTGAAAATTTATAATATACTGTTTATAGTGGAGTGGTGCTCTATGCTCTCTGAGGCCCTAGGTTTGATGCTCAGCACTGCAAACATAGGAGAAGGACCTGGTGGCCCAATCCCAAAACAATCCCAAAATAATCAGCCACTGAAAACCCTATAAGGGTCTCTATGAGTTAGACCTGACACAACAGCATCTCACCATAAGAATAAGCTTATAAATGGTTATGTGAAATAATAGAAGTTATTTCACATTAACATATGCAAAAGGAAATTAATTGGAGGACAAATAAGTGGTTGAAAATGATGCCTGGAGGTGGCAACTACCATCAAACCATGCTAAAGGTAGAGTCCATTTAGAAGGCTGCAGTCAGCTCCCAGGGATGTGGTGTTTTTCCAAGCAGAAATGCCTCTACCTCCACCCACAAGCAATAAATTCTAATGTACTTTTTACTTCTATGCATCACTCCTCCAGAAACAGTGCCAAATGGAAACATTTGACTGCTCTCCCCTTGTTACCAGCAATAAGGAAGACAAAGTGTCTCCTGAGTTTTGCTTCAATATAAGGGGGTGGACCCTTCATCTCACCAAGACATGCACATATGTTCAGTATACCCAAAACATAACCACTCCTATCTATCTATCTATCTATCTATATCATTGGTAAGAGTGCATTCCTCTGAGAGATAAGGAATTCCTACAGATAGGTGTGGAACAGCATACAGGTGTCTTCTTTCTGAGCTCCCACATCTCCTGCTCCCCTATCTGTATCTGCAGACCTTTAACTTACAAAGTACACTACAAAGAATAGTCAACATTTGGAGACAGAGAATCACAAGGTCGTGGAAGGAATATGTGAGAAATTACAGGTTATTGTGAACTAATAAATGGTGTCAAGGTAATTCTCTAGGAAATAGAAAGAAGAAAAGAGATAGAAAGTGAGTGAGGTAGAAAATTTATAAGATACCATCCAATCCCAAACCAAAAATATATTTGGACTGAAAAGACAAAGCAGCAGTACTTTGTGATGTGTTCATAAGATATCTGGATAAGACTTATCCAAAGCCAGTGTACCATTATTGAGGAAACTCAGAAAATGTTCATGAGGCTCAAACCAGTACTGTTTCTGATATCCCAAATTTATCTTCTCTAATTATGAATTGTTATGGTTTGAATCTAGAATGTCCTCCAAAGGTCATGTGTTTGAATGCTGGGCTCCCAGGTCATGGTGTGGTCTTGGGAGGCTATGTAACTTTGGAAGATGAGACTTAGTTGGCAGAAGAAGGTTGGTGGGAATGGGTCTCTGATTTGGTTATTTTCTTTACTTCTTGATGCTAGGATGAGGGAGTCCTGTGCCACAGGACCCAACACCCGGCCATGCCACGCTGTCATTATGGACTGAAAGCCTCTAAACTGTGAGTCAAATAAACCTATCCTTCCTCTTTAAATTCTTCTATCAGGTATTTTGCCACAGCAATGCACAAGTTAAGACACAAATGCACCACAGGGAATATTTTATCCCATATGTCACTCAAATTTCCCTCTGGATTCATTTATACCCTGAAGTATAGCTTTAACTCTGAGAAGATGGAATGGGAGAATTAAGCATTTGAAACTCATTTCCATGGTTTCATGTCTTTAATCCCCAATGCTGATGAACTTATAATGCTGATTTTATCTGTTTATTCCATTTATTGTGAGTGGTCATTAACATTTATAAGCTAATGTATTTATTCATGTAAGGAAATAGAAATACAGAATATGTCTGATGGTATCTCTGTTTGTCAATAGATAGTTTAATCACACTCCTACGATAATGTTCTCCACTATCTCTTGTTAAAATAAACTGTTGTGTATACAAATTGTATATTCTTTTAAAAAGTATTCTGTTTTCTTCTGAATAAGCAATAAGTGTAAGTTAGTAATGAGGCTATATAAATTAATGAATGCCAACTTATTTGAGTTTCCTGACTGTTCCTATGGATTTGGTAGTTAAATATAAATAAACTTTCTTTAAAATTAATGGAAACTTTGCTTATTTATAGGAAATATGTAAATTTTTATTGTTTAACTCTCTAGAATAACATTTAGTCTGTCAGGATTAAGCAATTGCTCATTGTGTTGGTTGTTGTTGGGCACGGTAGAGTCGGGTCTAACTCATAACAATGCTATGTACAACAGAATGAAACACTCTCCTACACTGTAGTCACTGTTGTATTCACTATGTTTCTTATTTCAGTCGTGCAACATCAGCAAAGGGAGGTCCCAGGGGCTTTACTCCATTCCTGTTGTTTAGGTTGACTCTACTCTGAGGAGGCAACTCTTCCCCAGTCATGTCTTGAATGTCTTCCAGCCTGAGGGGCTCATTCTATGGCACTATATTTGGAAGTGTTTCACTCTAATTCGTAGGGTTTTCAATGGCTAATTGTTTTGGGACTGGGCTCCCAGGTGCGTCCCCCTAGTCTGTCTTAGTCTGAAAGCTCATCTGAAACCTGTCTACCTCGGGTGGCCCTGCTGGTATCTGAAATATCGGTCTCATTTCTTTAGTATCATAGCATCACACAAGCCCCAACAACATGACAAGCTGACAGATCCAGAGAGATAGAGGTTTTCAATGGCTGACAGATAGATGGGGGAATTGCCCATTGGTGAGATGAAAATCACCATCCATTGTGGATCTTATTAAAAACTGAAGAAATCTGCTACAAAGAGGCCATCACAAATCATCCAAACCTTTAAAAACGTTTATTATTTTCAGCCTCCATAACTTAACAATCAAATGTTCCTGAAGTGTCACATACTTTTAAATTCCCTGAGTTAGAATTATCTCTCTTTCTTTAGTTATGTCCCATCTCTTGGCCTCTGCCTTAAAGTATACTTCCATGAGAAAATGACCATTACTGAATATTGTTATGGCAGATCTGACTCCCTGGAACCTAAAAACAATAACATCTTTTTCTTTCCTGGAAATTTTATAGAAGAGGGACAGAGTTTCACATACATAGATAATGAAAGGACTGTCTGACACATTTTGTTGTTGCTGTTGTTTTAATGCTTTGGGGTAATGGTTGTGGACTAGATACTTGTAACAACCTCCCATTTGAGTAGTAGGTAGATTTGGTCCCCATGTAAGAAGAACAAAATATAAAAACCCACAACTTCAATAAAAATAGTCTTCCAGTAAAAGTAGACTTTGCCATTAGTAAATTGCACCAATACCACATAGATTTTCTCTTGCAGTGGAGAAGTTCGAGCCTGGGGGTATTTTTCCCCTAATTGCCTCTGTCAGATGATCTTTATGGGGAATTTAAAGTATTTAATCTTATCCTGTATACGTCAGTGAACCCGTTGAATGTAAACTACTTGTATACAAATAAGCCATGTAAGCTACATTATAGAATATAATGCAGAATACAATAACATCATTTCCCCTGGCTCATGAAACTCATGAGTTAGATACTTAATAATACTGACTTATATCATCTGCAATCTGTAGCTCCATCCTACACAAAATTATTCAAGTTTGTAAATTACTTTTGTAGTTATCACAAAGATAAGCTTTTGAAGACTAACTGTAGTATATACCTCAAACTGATCAAAGAAGGTTATAACATATTTGAGTGCTGCTCTGCACCCTCTGAGGACTCAGGTTCCATCCCCAGCACTGGAAAAAAATGGGAGAAGGATGTGGCAGTCCACTGCTAAATGAATCCTGGAAAAATCAGCCACTGAAAACTGCATGAGGGTCATTAAAAGTCAGATATGGCTCAAAGGCATCTAACAACAACAACCCTTACAGTGAGGGTTTAGCTCAGTTGGTAGAGTGCTTCTCTGTGCTCTCTGAGGCCCTCAGTTTGATCCTCAGCATTGCAAAGATGGGAGAAGGACTTTGCAACCCTTTCCCCAGTGAACCATTGGAAACCCTATGAATATCAGAGAAGCCCTGGCATAGTACCAGGCATAGTGGTGTTGGGGAGTGCTTCATTTTGTTGTACATAAGGTTGCTATGAGTTGGGCCCAACTTGATGGCAACTAACAACAACCATACTAGTAGATAACCAATGTGCAATTGAATGATAGGATAAAGTCAGTTCTGAACTCAAGATACAAGTCTTTAAAATCTTTTAATGGAACAATGAAAAAGTAGAAGAAGGGGGAGAAGAAAAAGAAGAAAAGGAGTGATATTTGTCAAATGATAATGATATTATATATGTAAATTGCTTACATAAAGTAACTGCTGTATTTCCAATGGCTATTACATTGTTTGTGTTGCTTATGCTTGGTAATATATGTGTAAGTGACTGAAACTTCAAGTGCTGCCAAAACTTTGATAATTTTCCCAAAACTACAAAAGCCCCAAGCATTTTCCCAGTACTGAGGGGAGAAATTAAAGCCTATGTTGCTGATACTTGGCATTACATATTTCCCAGTTTTGAATATCTTAGAACATCTCTTTAATTCCTACTATTGTATATATGGGAGCATGTTATGAGTAGCCTTTACAACTATATATGAGACACAGTGCTTGCTCTTTGCAATGCACTTTTGAAGTTCCTCTTACCAAATTTCCCTAATTACTGTTTGTCTCTGCACTTGCTAGTTGACTTGCTTTGATCAATGAGATATTATTATCATTATGCAACCAAATGCCTGAGATATTCTTGTACAATACACTTCTCCTTTATGTCATGAGAACAGTGTATTTCAGTTCATCCCAAGAAGCAGATCACCACATGTCACTGGCCTAAAGCAGCGATGCAGTTGAACAAATGTTTATTAGTGAGAAGTAAATGTCCGTTATCTTATGCCACTGAGATTTCTGATGCTATTTGATTTGTTACACAAGAATAGCAGATAAGCTGGCATAAAAGCAGTAGCACCAGCCCTTGTCTGAGCTAAGTTTAGAACGTCTAAGTCTCAATGTCATAAGCATTGTGATTCTCTTTTGTGTTTTCAGACCCAGAAAAATTTATTTTTATCTCATGGGGCTTGGTGTGTTAGTAAACTTTCTGTTGCTGTGATAAAATATCTGAGAAAATCAAATTAAATGGAATGAAGATTTATTTTGGCTCATGATTTCAATCCATAGTCAGTTAGTACCATTGATTTTGGGCTTTTGGCAAGGCAGAATATCATGGCAAGGAGCAGGTGGCAGAAGAGCTGCCCACATTATGGTAGTCAGGAAGCAGAGAGAGAGGAAGGGGCTGAGGCTTCAGTGTCCTTTAAGCATTTGCCTCTAATGACCCAACTGCCTTCCACTGGCTCCCACCTACTAATATTTCCATGAGCTCCCAACATTGTCACCTGGGAACCAAGCTTTTGACACAGGATTCTTTAGGGGACATTTAAGATGCAAACCCTAACACTTGGCATGCTGTTCATTCTGCCTGGACTTTTCCTTCCCATGACTTGATTGCCTTGTAGTTCTTTTTTGACTTTCATATTTCAACCTTACTAACTCTTCCTCAGTGAAGCTTTCTCTAACCACAATATTCAAATGTAAATTCCCTTTTCTCTGTCACATACATCATTTATATTAGTCATAGTGTTTATTACAAGTCATAATTACATTTGTTCTCATGTTTATTATCTTTACAACTATTTCTCTGGCATCAGGGAACTTGTCAATATTTTTCTCCTATCTAACTACACTCAAGCCCAGACTACCTGGTCGTGAACAACCATAGGAATGAATAAACTCTGAAAAGTTGTTTCACATCCAATTTATTATACCCAAACTCACAACAGAAAACATAGGAACATTATCTAAGTGACTCACTAATAATAAAGTGTATCTCCTTTGATAAAGGCTTCTTTTTCCTTTTCCCATTTTGAATAACCTATCTAGTTATTTATTTTTTAAAAGAACAACATTATTTAATACACTCTGACATATAATATTAATTCTAAGTTAGAGTTCTGAAATGTAGTCAGATTCTTTTTTTATTTATTTTGTTCCCAACATACTTTGGCTGGAACCTATCATTTTAGTGTTTTCTAGATCACTGATTAAGAAAACAGATTTCATAGTGGGAATGTATTCACATTCATCAAGTTCTGGTTCCAACTGGTACACTTAAGCATCATTTTTACTTTTTCCCAGCTTGACACTTCACTCTATAGTTTTCTCATGTAACTGGATAGCATGTATCATCCTATGATTTATTATTTCCAAACCATTTGGTTTTAATTGCATATTCAAAAAGTACAGGAAGAGGCTGTTTTTTCACAATTTTATTCCATTTCCATTTGAAAAAATTTACAAAATTTTGCAAAACTTTTATAGTATGGTAAAGAATTCTAATTAAAGCTCAGCCAGTTTCTGTGTTATTTAGCTTCAGCCTGCCTATGTTCAAAGCACTGATTATTCTTTTTATATTTGGAATTTCTTTTTTAGGACTTATTTTACTTTCTTAATCAGCTTTTATAAGAAAAAAAAGTTAATAGCTAAAAGATTCAAATTATAAGGTGACACAAACTACAGAATAACAAGTGTGCATTAGTAATTCAGTAATTTATGCTCAAAATTAGAGAGATAATTGCAAATACCTCATAATAAATCCCAAGCTAAAAGAAACATTGCCAAATTTTTCTCACTTTCCATTCTGTGGTATGCAGATCTTCAATTTTAGATTTGTCGCATTTTCATACGTACTTCTATTCTGCTTTTTTTCTTTGATTTCTTTCCAAAAAATAAAATAAAAAGCAAGTGACTTAAAATTCATAGCTATGAAAAAGATTTAGCAAAGACATTATTTTCTCTTTTTACCATTCCCAAACTTCTGCTTCCCAATTAGGAAATTTTCAACAAGTAAATCTATCTTGAAGTGACTAACCATTAGGAATACAATGGTCCTTATATGCTTCACGTTATCTCCTAAGGTGAATATTACCAGTTCTGAAGCTGAGTTTCTTCCAAGATTTACAAATTTATCATATCCCATAATAAACTAAGAATTACCCTCTCAAACAAATATTTATTCCAGTTTTGTTTTTCCTGCCTAAAATACACCAGTGTTTCGGGAGTTTAAATTTTTATGGTCACTGAAACTCAACAGCAGATCATTAGCTGCTTACTCAGATTCTCACCACCATAGGAGTTATCTGGTGCATTTACTGTAACTAGGACCACTGCAATAGCTTACTAGGTCTCCAATCCCTAAAATCTATTCTATATTTACCACCTGGTTCAGCAGTATAAAGACAAACTCTATTTATCTCTTTTGCATTTTTAAAACTTCTAAGAGCTCCTTATTGTGCATGAAGTTGGATAAAAATCCAGTATGGAAATTGAGGAATTCCAAAGACACCTCACATATTTTGTTTGTTTTGTTTTGTTCAACTATCCTGCTTTATGAACTCTTCCTTTCTCCCTCATGTCACATTCAAATTTTCCTGATAGTTTTAAATAATAACTTCCCCACTTTGCAATTATTTTTTGGTACTAAGATTTGAACCCATAGCCTCACACATGTGAGACAAACACCTAAGACAGCCACACTTCTAAGCCCCCTTGGTTACTTTTTACTTTCTGCAATAGGCTTATCACATGTTTTTTTCCTTGAAGAGATTATGTTCATGGTTGACCCACACTTTTTCTATTCTTCTGAGTTCATCTCTAAACACCTCTGTTAGTGAACTCTCGGAAATTTAAACCTCTTATTTGACACTTGCTAATATAACTTAGGCCTGCAGCTAGCGCCCTGGGGCAACTGATCCTATCAGATCTCCGAAGCTAAGCAGGGTCAGGCCTGATTAGTACTTGGATGGGAGACCACCTGGGAACACTAGGTTCTGCAGGCTTGGGAGAAGGACCCTGCAACCCACTCCCAGAAATCAATCTGCCATTCAAAACCCTGTGAATAGCAGAGAAGCACTGACAATAGTGTTTCACCTGTTGTATATAGGGTTGCTATAAGTTGGATAGCAACTCCACGACACCTAACAACAACAATATAACTTAGATATCAGATTTCACTATCATGGCCAGGGGATAAAGGAATGTATCGAGTTGATGGGAACCAAGTGTACTTATTGATAGGGTGGACAGTAAATGGAAAGAACTACATTTTCTTACTATACACTTCGCTACCACTAGTGCTACGAAATCCAGTTGTGGACCAGCTCTCTCTTCAAATCTATGCAGCTGATAATTGTTGGGAATCTGCTGATATTTCTTAGACCATTTGGAACATCAGTGAAGTTTTTCTGCATAAAAAGCCATCTTAACACCTTGTTTCTAAGTATAACAACCATTTATTTCCCTCATGACTCTGTGGGGTAGTAATTTGGACTGGGTTCAGTTGAGTAGTTCTCCTGGTCTATGCATTCACAAGTCTGGTGGGGAGCTGGTTTGTCTAGGGAGCCTCAGCTGGTAAGGAATATTTCTTATCCACATGTTCTTTCATCTTTCATTAAACTCAGCCAGGTTCTCCCATGGCAGTGGGGCAGAATGGCAAGAAAGTAAGTAGAAATATGTGATGCCACTTAAGCTGAGGCTCGGAACTGGCATACTACTGCTTCTCCTTCATGCTGGTCACAGGAGGAGATATAAAGCCACTGGAAGAAAGTGTGAGCTACTTACTCTGTGAGGGCTTCAAATACATTTTTTAACAGCTTCATACAAACAGGAGATGCACATTCACTTTACCTGACACAGGTTTAGACTTGTCATGGAGTTTTCCTGGCTCATCCTTGAGCATCAGATGCTGGGTCTACTCTCCTTTTTGTTGCTCCTCCAGCATGTTCATCTCAATAACATGGAGTGTATTATTTTAACTGACATGTATACTCTCTCCACTTTTTTGGAGAAATAGAGGTTTAACTGACTAGTATATTTTAAAAGTGTAGCTTTTTTCTCCACTTCTTGAATATAGTATTGAAGCCAAATGGTTTGGAAGAAATAAATCATAGGATGTCTGTTATCTAGTTACATCAGAAAAACAACTCTCTTTTTTCTTATTTTGAGGGGGGGATTCATTTTATATTTTAAAATATCAGAAACCAAAACATTTGATAATGAGTGAAAAATTATCTTACTTTATCTAATTAAGCAATTAACAAGCAAAACACAATTTAATACTTTTTAAATTTTCTTTTCAAAGACACACAATCCTAACTAGAAATCTATATTTTCTCCCATGATGTATAATCCTAGCCATCTGTGTTTATTAGAAAATTCCAATATTGGTGGGTTTGGGTTGGGTCTCAACCTAAGGGGATGAATTGGAAAATAGAATAAGACAAGTACTGGGTCCAACACGATAGGGATGTTCCCTGCATTTTGGAAGTAGCCAACATGAGGGCAGCCTTTAGGTGGCTAGGATATAGAAGAAGCCAGGAGACTATTCAAAAATTAGGAGTCAAAAAGAATAATAATCAATCTACAGGGCATGTAAAAATGTATAGATAGGAAGAAGATACCATTGATAGAGGTTCTGATATTTCTTAGACCTTAGATCCTGGATGAGAAAGAGGAGATGATCTGAGAAAATCAGCATAAATAATGTATGGCTGGTTTGATATTTTGGATTTTGCTCATCCTAGAGGGTTTCTGGAATACTATACCAATAATTGATAAGGAGAAAGGAGAAAGAAGATTGAAGCATAATCCTTGTGATTCAGCAAAAAACAGAATACTAAATGGAAATCCAGAGCTTATCAAGTGAGTACCTAATGAGGGGTGTGATTGGCAGCTGTGCTTATAGATGGGGACACCTAATAAGGGGAGGGCCAGTGTAAAGGATTTTTATTGTTGTTAGGTGCTGTGCAGTCAGGTCCAACTTACTGTGACCCTATGTAAAACAGAATGAAACACTCCCCAATATTGTTCCATGCCTGGCACTATGTCAGTGCTTCACTGCTATTCATAAGGTTTTCAATGGCTGATTGCTTTGAGAGTGGGCTATCCAGTCTTTCTCCCAAGCATATAGCCCTTGGTATTCCCAGGTAGAGAATCCCAACAAAGTACGAACTAGGCCCAACCATGCTTAGCTTCTGATATCTGAGGAGATTGGATGCCACTATTTCATGGTTTCATGTAATTATAATTATTAAATAATTATAAAATTATAAATTCTTAAATATTTTGAGAATATTTTAACAATGTTTGTTTCAGTCACAAAGTGTAGACACTCTTTGCCTATCAGATCCCCCAAAATATGAAAAAAATGTTACCTTGCCAGAAACAGAGATATACAACCCATATATCACTTTTTCAGGAGAGGACTTCCTGTCCACTTGTGAGAAGTGTGGTTAGACAAAAAGACTCTGGCTATTGCCCCAGCCTTTGAGTCAAGGTGAAAATTTCTGGGGTAACCAGGCAATGGCCATGTCATTGATTGGTGCAGAGCCTAATCATTTCAGACCAATGGGGACCTCATGAAAGATCATCTTTGTTTAGCAGCTCTCTGTTGAACTGGCAGTTGTTATTGTGTAGCTACTGTCTGATTTCTTTTCCTGCCAGTCCATCTTCTTTACTTTTTCACAGACATTTTTGTACCTAATAAAGTTTCTCACTCTTAACACAGTCAAACTCTGCTACTTAGAGAATACAATTAGCATGGTTTTTTATGTAATTTTGTTTTGTCCATGTCCTTCAAATAAATATTGGTGGACTGATATTTGTGGATCCTCAATGTTACCTCAGAAATTACAAGATTAATTGCTTTAGTTCTGATTCTTTTTACTTAATCAGTATGTCATGATATGGATTTTTTGTGCTAGCCAGAAGATTCATTAGGTCTCTTAATGGTTTGGCAGAATGGAAGTACAGGGCAAATATTGTGAGGATACTATAAATACTGGACATAATAGTTAATTTTCATGTGCCTTTGGTTAATGGTATTAACAAGAAAACTATGGCTATGAAAACTCTGAGACAACCCAAATCTTCATTCTTATTGCTGAGTTCTCATCTTCATATCCAAATCGTCTTTTCTTAAGCACACTTTGAAACTTTTCCCCTTTTCAATGTTTTTTTTTTCAGTAAATGATCAGAATCAATGGAATGAAAAACTAAATGGAACAGAGTGCATGCTAAATGATGAAAAGATATCAGCATGGTAATGACAAAGTACTGGCATAGTTCCTAAATAAAATGAACAGAGTGGGTGTGAATGTTCTTTGCAGTGAAGATGACAGCATGGCAGGATAGAGAGCAAAGAGAAGGAAGAGGTAGTAATTTATGAGATTAAAGTTTAAAATTCATAATAGCTGATAGGAGTCAGGATGAGCTCTATTTGTGGTTGTTTAGAAAAAGTGACTTTTTACTAGAAATGATACTGTCAGTATAGGACTCATCTTTCAATTTGATATACACAGACAATTTTATCCTTGTCCTCCTCCAATACTTATATTGATTTTGTGCAGGGCAGGAATTAAAATCCTTACTTTTATGATGTGATATAATATAGATGAGTCTTAGTTCAGGATGCTATAATCACACACCATAGACTTGTGTTTTATAAACAATACAAGCCTATTTCAGACAGTTTTACATGCTGGAAATCAGAGATCAGAGTGCCAGCACAGTCAAGTTCCAGTGAGAACACTTTTCCCAGTTTTGTAAGAAGACTACAATCTTCTTACATCCATGCATGGCAGAAAGAGGGCACAAGAGTTACCTGGCTCATTTTGATAAGCACTAATCCCATTCATGAAGTCTCCACCTTCATGATCTATTTATTTTCCCAGAGGATTTATCTCCTAATACCATTATTTCGGGGACTGTTGTTGTTGTTTTTGTTAGGTGCCATCAAGTGCAGTCTAACCTAGAGTGACCCTTATAGGGTTTTTAATGCCTTACTCTTTCAGGATTGCTTCAGGACTGGATAGTCACATCCTTCTTTGATTTTTGTAGTGCTGGGGATCAAACCACTGTCCTCAGAGATTGTGGAGTAGCACTCTACCAACTGAGCTAAATTTCACCCCTATACTGGGACTTGGAATATATGAATAGGTGGTGGGGCTCAAACATTCAGTCAATTATAACATGATGGAAATAATATCTAGGAAACTTACATCACGATATTTATAAATAGCTAACATTTTACTTTGCCATGCTATGTTTCTAGAAGAATAATTTACTGGACCACATAAATCAAAGAATGCATACATACTTTACATACACACATGCACACACATGCACACACACACACACACACACACCCCTTTCCATCCATCCATCTATCTATCTAATCTCATTTTACAGTCATTACATTGTTACCTAGTCTGTTTTAGTCTAGAAGCTCAGCTGAAACCTGTCCACAGTGGTTGACCCTGCTGGTATGTGAGATGCCAATGGCATAGCTTTCAGCCTCAAACAACACACAAGCACCCAGAGTAAGGCAAACTGACAGACTAGGGAATAGGACCTGGTGACCCACTCCAGAAACAACTAACCACTGAAAACCATATGAACAGCAAAGAAACATTGTCAGATATAGTGGTAGAAAATGAGCCCCCCAGATTGGAAGCCACTCAAAAGACTATTGGGAAAAGAGAGTCTACCTTAATGATGGAAACGGAGTAAATCCCTACGGACCTCCATTGGCTGGTGTGGCACTACTCAAGATGAAGAGAAACAATTGTAAACTTCATTAATAATTGAAATATTAGATTATGGAATGTACATAGTAAGAATCTAGGAAAATTAGAAATCGTTAAAAGAGAAATAGAGTGCATAAACACTGACATTCTAGGCATCTGGGACCTAAAATGGACAAATATGGGCAATTTTGAGTCAGATAATCGTGTGGTCTACTATGCTAGCAATGACAACCTAAAGAGAAATGGGGGTCACAGTCACTATCAAAAAGACATCTCAAGATCGATCTTGAAATACAATATGCCTACAAGTAAGGCCAGTTAATATGACTATTATTCAAATTTATGCACCTACTACTAAGGCCATAAATGAAGATAGGGAAGATTTCTACCAGCTTCTGCATTCTGAAATAGATCTAAGATGCAATCAGGAAGTACAGATAATTATTGGTGACTGGAATGCAAAAGCTGGAAACAAAGAAGGCTCAGTAGTTTGAAAATATAGTCTCAGAGACAGAAATGATACTGGAGATTGCATGACAGAATTTTGTCAGACCAATGGCCTTTTCATAGCAAATACATTGTTCACCAACATAAACAGTGGCTATACACATGGACTTCACAAAATGAAACATACAAGGCACAAATTGACTACATTTGTGGAAAGAAAAAATGAAAACGTTCCATATCAAATGTCAGAACAACATCAAGCGATGATTATGGATCAGACCATCAACTTCTCATATGCAAGTACAAATTGAAACTCAAGAAAATCAGAACAAGTGTACAAGAACCAAGGTATGAACTTGAGTATATCCCACCTGAGTTCAGAGACCACCTCAGGAACAGGTTTAATGCATGAGACACAAATGATAGACCAGAGTAGTTGTGGCATGACATCAAAGATATCACTCATGAAGAAAGCAAAAAGACAGGGAAGATGGAAGGAATATACAGAGTCATTACACAAAACAGAATTTGTAGATGACCAACCATTTCAAGGTGTTACATATGAAGAGGAACTAATGGTATTGAAGGAAGAAGTGGAAGCTGCCTTGAAAGAACTGGTAAAACACAAGGCTCCAGGAATTGATGGGATACCAATAGAGATCTTTCAACAGATGCAGCACTGGTGGTGCTAACATGTTTATGCCAACAGGTTTGGAAATAGCTACCTGGCCAACTCACTGGAAGAGATCCATATTTGTGCCTATTCCCAAAAACGGGATCCAACTGAATGTGAAACTATAGAACAATATCACTAATATCACACGCAAGCAAAATTTTACTAAACATCGCTCAGAAATTACTACAGCATTATATAGACAGGGAACTGCTGGAAAATCAAGCCAGATTCAGCAGAGGGCGGAAACCAGGGACATGAATGCTGATGTCAGATGGATATTAGCCCAAAACAGAGAATACCAAAAGGTGTCAATCTATGTTTTACTGACTATGCAAAGGTATTTGACTATGCAGATCATAACAAGTTATGGATAACACTTTGAAGAATGGGAATACCGGAGCACCCAATTGCACTCACGAGGAATCTGTATGTGAAACAGGAGGCAGTTGTTTGAGTAGAATAAGGAAACACTGCTTAGTTTAAATTTGAGAAAGGTGTGCAACAAGGATGTATCTTTTTACCATATCTATTCAATTTTGATGCTGAGCAAATAATCTGAGAAGCTGGACTTCATGGAGAAGAACGTGGCATCAGGATTGGAGGAAGACTCATTAATAGTCTCTATGCAGATTACACAACTCTCCTTGCTGAAAGTGGAGAGGATTTGAAACATTTACTGATCAATGTCAAAGAACATAACCTTCAGTATGGACTGTGACTAAAATCAATAAAACAAAAATCCTTACAACTGGGTCAGTATTCATCTTCACAATAAATGGAGAAAAGATTGAAGTTGTCCATGATTTTGCTTTACTTGGTTCTACAATCAATACCAATGGAAGCAGCAGTCAAGAAATCAAACGATGCATTGCTTTGGGAAAAGCTCTGGCAAAAGATCTCTTTAAAAGTATTGAAGAGTAAAGTCGGGCATGGTGGCACATGCCTGTAATCCCAGTGGCTTGGGAGGCGGAGGCAGGAGGATCACCTGTTCAGGACCAGAGGCAGTCTGAGTAATTTAGCCAGACCCTGTCTCAAAAAGTGAAAAAATGGGCTGGAGGCAGCAGCTTAGTGGT
This sequence comes from Pedetes capensis, assembly GCA_007922755.1. NCBI lineage: Eukaryota > Metazoa > Chordata > Mammalia > Rodentia > Pedetidae > Pedetes > Pedetes capensis. Next base: position 64,155 of record VMDO01008427.1, read on the forward strand.
CTAGCACTTGCAAAGCATGCAAGCAGGAGGCCCTGGGTTCAAGCCCCAGTACTGCAAAAAAAAAAAAAAAAAAAAAGGTATTGAATAGTAAACACATTGAAGACAAAAGTGCTCCTGACTCATGCTGTGGTATTTTCAGTCTATCATGTTGTTGTGAAAGCTGGACATTGAACAAAGGAGACAGGAAAAAAATTGATGCTTTTGAATTATGGTACTGGAGATGATGATTGAATATGCCATGGACTGCCAAAATAACAAATCTGTCCTAGAAGAAGTGCAACCAGAGTGCTCCTTGAAAGTAAGGATGGCTAGACTGCATCTTACATATTTTGAACATGGAGTCCGGAGGGACCAATCTCTGGAGAAGGACATCATGTTTGGGAGAGTGGCAGGTCAAGAACAAAAGGAAAACACTCCACTAGATGGATTGACACAGTGTCTGCAACAATGGGCATAAACATAAATAGGATCATTTGCTTGGCACACAATTGGGGAGTGTTTCATTTTGCTGTATGTATTGTTGCTATGAGTTGGACTTGACTCAACAGCACTTAACAACAACAACAACAACTTCAACATATGGTTCCAGAATATCACAAAGTTCTGTGGGAATAGATGTTCTTAATGTAACTTCCAGGTAATCGGATCTTTTTTGTAATACATCTAAATTTTAATTTGCCTAAAAGAACTGGCTATATTTGTGATATTAATGTCAATATGTGGCAATTCTAAGATTTATCCTGCTTCTTAAAACCAAAGCAATGGTGTGCTCCATTTTGGACATTTTGTAAGAAAATATAGAAACAGCCAAGGAATTATAATCATTGAATGTTTTATAAACTTCAACAGAAATATCATAAAATTCTCAGGTAATTCTATAAGAAAAATAGAAATTCCAATAGAGATCTTACTCAAAAAGAATGGGAAAATATATACAATTCTTGATAAATAGAGCAAGGGCTTGGCACTTAAAGATCAGTTGATGACATTGGTTTAATAAATGATCTTTATTCAATTAAGGAGCCTACATCTGAAATTCTTCATCTTTTTATGCAAACAGATTTTAGATACGTAGCTATGTATATTTTGAAAATATCAAATGTGATTTGGCAGATATTTCTATTGTTTAAATGAAATTTAATGTTCTTTTGCTGAAATCTGCAAGAGAAAATAAATCAGAGTTGGCATATCTTCCCTCCCACACAGTGAACTGGACATAACAGTAACTATGTCCCATCTCAGTCAAAAATCTGTAATGAGAGACTGGCCCATCATAAATCTAGTCCCATGACAGGGATACTTGTAAAGAAAAAACAACACACATTTACCAAGGTCTTATTACAATCTTCAAACTGTCGTCTTTCTTTCACACACAGCCATCAAAAGGAGAGAAGCCTCACTATTCTTCATTCTCATTATAACAATGCCATGAAAATATGCAGCATATTTAGCGTTCTAGCACTGGGCTGTCTTATCCATGACTCTTCAGTACGTGACTTAATGCATGAACACCTGTTAAAACTTTGACTAGTGATGCTAAATAAAATCATCCTACATTTTAAGAATAGAAACTAAATAAATAAGGGGACTGTGTTTTAAATATAAAGAGTGAGGTTTTCTTCTAAGGTTCCACAAAGCTTTTATTCATGAATTAACTGAAGCAAATTTACTAGTTCAAAATTCATGAAAAGACAGTCAACTTACAAAGATAATAATGATGTAAAAATGAGATAATTATTTTAATAGACTATTAAATAATTTAGTTGAAAAGGGAGGACACAATTGGGATGCTTTATTAATCATTCTTTTTTGGAGTTGTATGAGTTGTAAGCTGCTGAGTTGGGTTAAATCAATTAGAAGCCTGCATAGGTATCATAAATCTCTTCATTTTAAGTGCATCATTAATTTTATGACAAAATTAACCCAACACCATTGGAGCAACAGGCAAATCTTGACAGAATTTTTTACCTAGACTATTTAATTTGATATTTGATGGAGTCCACAAACAATTTTAACAGTTCACTAGGTTTTAACCTTGAGCCTACTACAGATGATTTTATTGTAGGATCAGTGGTGACATTATGTTGCCGTTGCCCTGTGGAGACAGTCAATGAGGAACACAGCTCCCTGTAATACATGAAACCTTTCCTTACCACATAGGACCATCCTTGATGTGTTCGCTCTAATAGGGAAAGATTGCTTTCAGCTTTCTGTTTACAGAAAGTTCCGATAACCTTGCATATTTAATTGTAATTGAGAGTCAAGTGACTTTAACAGGGCGTGCATTCTAATTAGCTATCAAATGAATAGAGAGGCTTTTTGCCTAGATTTAATTCTTTTGTACTAATTAACTGGATGTCAAGGGTCAGGATACTGTCTTGCAGAGTCCATTGATGACATTCATTTCAAGTATTTATATACATCCAATTACAAGTGTGGGATTCAGGGTTTATTTTACATTTTAACACAGGGCAAAAAGAAGCAATTATTTAATATACAGGCACTGTTCTATAAGTAATAATAAGGGCAGATAAATTTCCAAAAAGATTCATATTTTCTGTTGCAATCTGTAAGGTAAATAAAAATATATCATTTAAAAAATAATTAATGGGGAAAGGAAGAGAAATATCATGTTTTGCTCCCAAATGCAGAATCCGGATTTAAATATATGTGTGTGTTGTGTGTGTGTGTGTGTGTGTGTGTGTGTGTGTGTATAATAGAGAGAGATATATATAATATATGTATATATACATATATATACACATATATATGGTATATTACACATATGCACACACACAAATAAGATGTGCAAGCAACAGGAGACCCTTGGTGAAGAGGAAGGTAATCAGCATGGTAGGGATCATGAAACACTAATGGAAGAAGTGAACCTTAACACTGTTCAATGTTTTGCATGTGGAAATGTCCTCATGAAACCCACTAGATTGTACACTAAAAAAATACTAAAATAAAAAATAAAATATAAGGGAAAAAATCATTAAACAAGCAGAAGAGAAATCTATAGTTAATGCTTATATCTCAATTAAATTTGAACAGAAATTATATTAAAAGTAAGGGACATATAATTCAAGATTTAATAATTAAATTCCATAGAAAACAAATAGAATGTAGAATTGAGGCAATACTCTAAATACCTCAAAAACTTTTCTGTTTTAGTATCTAAAGTGAAGTTATTTATGCAAAAATTAGTTCACTTTTATACTTTACCTTGTGCCTTAAATTAGGACACTACCTAAATATTTGGTAACAGTAAATTCAATTGGTATAGTTTGGATTTTAACTGTCCTGCAAATGCCCACGTGTTGGAGTCTTGGTCCCAGGAAGTTGCTTTTGGGATGTGGTGGAACTTTAAACAATTGGGCTTGTTCAGAGATCTTTAGATCATAGAAGACATGCCTGGGGGTGTTATAGTAACCCCTCTAACACCACCACACTCTCTTTACTCTCGTTTGCTTTCTGACCATTAGATGAGCATTATTTTTCTGTCCCATGCTTCTCACCATTGCAATTTGTCACCATCACCATCAGCCAAAAAAGCAACAGGTTCACCTGATCATGGACTACCACCTCTAAAACAATGGCCAAAATAAACCTAAATCGATTATCTCAGATACTTTTATAGTGACAGAAAGCTTATTAACAAAACTTACTGCAAATAATTATAAAATTCATAAAACTATCTATAAGGTCTATATTTTCCATAAACATATTTACTAAACAAAGAGAGAACTTCTTTGTATCATTGTGTGGTTCTGCAAAATGCATGATGATCAAGGTCCTTGGAAGAGAGTAAACAGAATTCTGGGGACAAGTGTGAAAGTATATTGCTATTCTTTAAGCATGAAAACAAACCTGACTATCCTTATGGTGGAATCAAAAAGAAGTTGTTTGCCAGGTCGGTAGCTACAAACTCAGTACAATAATCTATGCTGATTTCTTTCTGCAAAGATATCAAATCTGGCAAAGTTTTTACAATTATAGCTGGAACTTAGTTAAGCTAGCACTAGTCCATTGTCATCTGCCACAATATATTTATTTATTTACAAATGGTTTAACATGGAAATTACCACTTGTTGTTGTTAGGTATCATTGAGTCGGGCCCAACTCATAGAGACCCTCATAGGGTTTTTAATGGCTGATTGTTTGGGGATTGTTTCAGGAGTGGGCTGACAGGTCCTTCTCCTGTTTTTGTGGTGCTGAGGATCAAACCCAGCTCCTCAGAGAGTGTAGAGCAGCACTCTACCAACTAAGCTAAACCCCAGCCTGGAACTACCTCTGCACTTTTTAAATGTTACATTTTGGCATAATTCTCCACAATTCCTCAAGGAATTGTTGATACTTCTGATTTACTATTTGGACAAAGGATGAGGCAATTTCAGGAGCTTCTGTTTAACCCTTGTTGTAAGCATTTACTTCACTATTCAAAGAATACACATCAGGTTTCTGCCAAATACTACATATATGGATCCAGACCGTGTAAGGAGGGGGTCAAAGATTCTTCAATGACTAGGTACATTATGAGATAAACTTAGTTCAGAAAAGTATTTATTATGTGGCCTCCATAAGGTCCCAATAAATGATAATTTGAGTACTTTGTTATCCCCGTCAATTAGGATACTATATCCAATGGCTTCCAAAAAATCTGAGTATATTCTTTTTCTGTTACAAAGTTATTCTAGTAATTGGCATAGCCCTCTGAGGCAAAAGACTGAAGGAATATTTTTCCTCTTCCTGATATCTGGTTTTACTGTAAATTATTGGGTCCTACATTATTGAACTAGTTGTTCACATTGATGTGGGTAATGCCAGTCGATTACCACATTTGGTTTTATTTTTATAAGAGGGTTGAATAGTCAAGTAACACCTCAGTTGGCTGGTCAGCTACCTTGCTACATAGAAACTCCATGGTCTATCAGTCATTTCCCCAGACACACAGGACCTTGCTTGCCAGCGCCTCACTGCCCATCACAATAAAAGTCCATATTTTCCCTACTGGGAAAGTCCTGCCACTAAATGTGTCTCATTGTAAATCTTTATCAATGCCACTGACACCAGAGTACACAGATTGAGAAAAAGCTTTACTCTCAAATCCAGCCTACAGAAGTTTTAAGTTTTCCTTCTGCCACTGAATAGTTTATTACCTTTGTGAAGAGATTATCTTCTTAAACTTCATGTAAAGCAGGATTGGTTCATGCAATTATATTTAATATACAGTAGGTACTATCATTTCTACCTCCTCTTCATACTTTGTGACTCCCAATTCTATGCTAATGAAGTTCTAGAATCCCCATTGTATATTGAGGCCCATCATTTTTTCTAGGATTTAGTGATCTATCCCAACAATAGAAAATAACTAGTTCCACATGTCCTTGATGAGATGTTGAACAAATTCTCCCCATATATTCTTCTCTGTTGCCTGAATATCTTCATGATCCATTCTTGCATATACTCCTTATGGCATCTATTCTCATTGGATCTGATCTCTGAAGCTAAGCAGAGTCAGGCCTGGTCAGTCTTTGGATGGGAGACTGCCTGGGAATACTGGGTGTGGTATGCTTAGGAGAAGGACCTACAGCCCACTCTTCAAATAATCAACTACAGAAAACCCTATGAATAGCAGAGAAGCACTGACATAATGGCAAGCATAGCACAGTGTTGGGGAGAGATTTGTTCTGTTGTAGAAAGGGTCTCTATGAGTCGGACTCTACAGCACCTAACAACAACAACATATTAATCATGTCTTCCAATTCTGCCTGGTAGCACTAACTGTATTTCTGTACTACAGCTGATCTATTAGTAGAACCTAGTTATTTTGGACACAGACCCTAGAGAGAACAAGCATCACCTTGCAAGTCATTTGCCTTAGGTAAGATCCTTAAAGAGTCTCCAAAAGAAGGCAAGATGCTGTCTTACCTATAGCAAGGGAGAAGGTGCTCCTTCCATAAGTCTTGAGGATTGAGGGAAATGTGGAGGGCTGAAATATTCACACTTGTCCATCCAAATACCCATTTCCCAACTCTCTCGAAGAGCACTGACCTTAGATATGAGATAAGCCAAGGCTTTGCCAGAGTTCCACTTCTGTAGCTCTGCTCCATCAAAAGTGAAGTCCCAGGCTTTACTTTCAGTGTTATTTGCCTGGAGCTTTTGGAGCTGTGAGATTCTTTAAATGCTTCTAGTTTGGCCTACTGACCTACACAGTATGCCTTGAGGTTTTTGTTGGCTAACCTGAGTCTATTATTTTTTTAAAGTTTAAATAAATCATCCAACAACACTGTGGAATCAGGTCCTCAAATTATTCAAGGGCCACAGCTAACATTTAAGACATGGCTCCATATTTTGTCTATAATTCATCCTAATTCAGCATCAGTGTTCATGATGGTAGTTTATGTTAGGAATAATTACTACAGCATTTACCATCAATAGAGTTGCTCCTTGTATCTGACTGGTAAGTTAATATGTGTTGGAATTCTTTTTTGTTTTTATACTTTGAAAGACCATTACTTATTTCACCAAAATAGAGCCTGAAACAATGGCCTGTAAGGAAACAGTTTGCATTGAGTAGTGATCTGGAGAATAGCTGAGGGACACTGGAACTAGTAGGAAAGTCATATAAGTGAGTGTTGCCAGATTGTTCACTATTATAGGAAACTCTGCTTATTCTTCAGAAACCTTCAAAAGGGAAAGAATCAAGCAATGAATTTGCTAAGAGATGGTACAGGCTCATTTTTTAAATAGGCTGGTGTTTGCTTTTCAGCACACTGACACCTCTCAACTCCAGTTGGACATACACAAGTGATATGTATTTGTCCTCCTTTTGCTCTATATTCCTCTCATTGTTTCCAGATATATAATTAATGCCAATAAAGAGTGCAGGCTGAGTAAGGAAGAATTGTTAGGCCTGGTTAATGCAATGGCGAACATATTCAAGAGTGGTCATGAAAAACTTGGACCAGCAGAGAAAAGTATAAGAGGAGAATTTATTTGGCATCATGACAATGACATCTGGAACTAGTCCTTTTGCACTGGCTGAGAAATCCCTGGCAGAAAGCCAGAATACACCAAAGGGCAAATAATGTCCCTCAATGACATAGGTGTTCTAATATCTCGTATAAGTAAATATATCACATGACAAATGGGAACTTGTAGATGCAATTAAGGCTATGGACCTGCAAATTGGAAGATTCTCTTGGATTAGCCAGGTCGCCCTAATCACATGAGCATTTAACACAAAGAACCTTCTCTGGCAGGAAGCAAAAAGGAAGGTCGGGGAGATGACAAGCAGGAAGGAGATATAAAGTGTTCTGTGATGTGGAGTCCTAGGTATGAACACAACAGAGAGGCCTCAAGGAGATCATAGTCATCCCAGATGACACCCAGATAGGAGGAGGGAGCTTCAGACCTACAATTGCAAGGATTCTGGATTCTGCCAGCACCCTGAATGGGTTTCACAGAGATTCTTCTCAGAGCCTCCTGGTAAGAGGTCAGGCAGCTGACTTTATTTCAGTCTTGTGAAACCTGGAGCAGCAAAACTAATGAAGCCAATCTGGACCTCTCACCTACAGAATTTTGAAGTAATACATACATGTTGTTTTAAGCTGCTATGTATATGTCTTGGAAGGATATGGCACCCCACTCCCAAAACAATCCTGAAACAATTACCCATTGAAAACCTTATGAATGCCTGAAAAGCAGCTGACAAATTGCCTGGTGGGGCGCAGTGTTGGGAGTTTTTTAATTCTGTTGTGCATAGGGTTGCTGTGAGTTGGACCTGACTGGAAAGCACCTAACAAGAACTAGAAGTATGCAACAACTTGCTATAACAGCAAAGAGAAAGCTAATAGAGAGATGAAGTAATCTGAAGTCAAGTGTTCCCAGGTCACTCTCATCCCAAGATAACTTCCACAGAAGGCTAGAAGGAGAAGTGGATATACAGAAGCACCTCTTGAAGGACAGCATCTGGAGGAAAAAGATAGAGCTGCTAATCTCTGTGGATAAAGGTGTGAGATCTGAATAGTGGGAGAGAGGGAGAGGGGAAGGTGAGGGGACACACAAGCATTATTCCTGGACATTGTACCAAGAACATTGCTAACATTCAAGGAAGAAACTTGTTGTTGTTGTTAGGTGGCGTCCAGTCGGTATCCAACTCATAGCGACCCTCATAGGGTTTTCAATGGCTGGCTGTTTCAGGATTGTCTTGGGAGTCGATTGCCAGGTCCTTCTCCCATTTTTGCAGTGCTTGGAATTGAACTCTGGACCTCAGAGACTGCAGCGCAGTGCTCTACCAACTGAGCTAAATCACAGCCCTAAGGAAGAAACTTTGTTGTTGTTGTTGTTAGGTGCCATCCAGTCCGTATCCGACCCATAGCGATCCTCATAGGGTTTTCAATGGCTGAGTGCTTCAGGATTGCCTTGGGAGTGGATTGCCAGGCCCTTCTTCCATTTTTGCAGTGCTGGGAATTGAACTCAGGGCCTCAGAGACTGCAGCGCAGCGCTCTACCCACTGAGCTAAATCCCAGCCCAAGGAAGAAACTAGCAGTTTTAAAAAGCATCTACTACTCCATGCTGTGGCACAAACCCTTAATCCCAGCATTTTGGGAGGATGAGGCAGGAAGATTGTGAGTTTGAAGCCAGAACTAGCCTGCACAATTTAGCAAGACCCTAACTCAAAATAAAAAAATTAAAAGGGGACTGGAACGGCGGTTCATTGGTAGAGCACTTGCTTAGCATGTGCAAGGCCCTGGGTTCAACCACCCAGTACTGCATAAACAAAACAAATAAAACACATTTACAAACAAACTTACTACTCAGTCACTTCTCTAAGGCACTTAGGAAGGTCCAAAAATATTGACAATTTAGTATAATGGACAAGTGAATGAGAATTTTTAGGTGAAACAGAGCTATCTGAAAATCAAACAAAAACCACAAATGATTTATCAGTATCTTCTCTGATAAAACTGAATCTCCACATAATAAAAGATTAGTTTGTGTTTTCTCCATACTCTGCATGTGCACATGAAAAATAAAATGAGTTTAAAGGGAAAAAAGTAATCAGTCATACAGACCAGAAACCTGAAAATATTTTCTAGGATAAAGGGGAAGTATTAGAGTGAAAAATGATTAAGATGATATATCTGACAAAGAAATAAAGATATCCTAACAATTGTAGATGTTTCTATGTATTAAAGGAAAATAATTTAGATGTAAATAATAAAGATAGTCTTGGAGAAAACTAACATTAGCTAAAAATAAACTATGGCAGGTTGAAAAATATTAATAAAAAGGTGTGTATATTTGACAGAATATTTTTATAATAATTAGTTGTTTTGTTTCAAGTCTGAGAAGAAATGGTACAAGGAAGTAAATGTCTATTTTGCCTTAAAAATATTCTTACCAACATTGAATGGCCATAACCAGTGAAGTACTATCAATCTAAGTGTGGAGGAAGTTTTTAGCTATACTTAACTAGAACCCTCAGCTGATTCCACAGTCCTTTTGAAGTTTTAGGTGAAACAAATAAATGTCATCTCCACAATTAAAGAAGCATCAAAGTCAGTGTGTGTGTGTGTGTGTGTGTGTGTGTGTGTGTGTGTGTGTGTGCGCCCGGGCTCATGTGTGAGCTTGTATATCCATGTAGATTTCTATTACAATTGACAATTGTAGATTATAGGACTAGAGGTCACTTCAGTTCAAAATCTTATTGTCCAGTTATTTACTATCTAATGTTTACATTATTTATCGAAATATGTGATACCTCATTAGTCTAGCTGATCTGCCCTTATATTCCATACATAAGTTTTCAAAGTGTCTTTACAAATAGCCTTATAATTCAGACTCCTAAATTTATTCTCAGCTACACCTCATAGTTTATTTGCCACGTGAAAAAATATGTTCTCACTTATAAAGCTTTGGATTACTGCCCCTGGTAAGATGTGTATAGTTTTAACTATATTATACTGGTATTTTTAAAGCCTAGAACAATTATATCATTGCCTTTCCAGGTTATTATTCCATAAATAAGCTGAGAATCCAGTTGTATCAGGAGGCCTATAATTTATGTATTAAAACTGCAGAAGAAACCACAACTGAAAAGTTATCTTGGAGTGAACAAATGACTAAAGTATCAGAATTGCATTGCTTAAGTTCACTGGTATCTCACAAATTCCATCCTTAAGGAGGAGGTTATCTGCAGAGAGAATGAATACATTCTAAGCATAGAATTTATCAAATAGGCCATGGTTTAGTATCAATTTTTCTTTTGATTTTTGATCAGTTGGGGAACAAAAAATGGTAGGGTGCCCTGGAAACTATTTTTCAGAATAAATTGCAGCGACATAAATATGATATCTACTACAGAAAATCTAAACCAAAAACTAATTTCTTCTACTTTTCTTTCTGTAGTCTAGATACATACATAACACTGTATAAGGTACATGTTACTGAGGCTTTGACTATGATAACATCAAAATGTAAATGTATTTCTGAATAAAGCAGCTGTTATTTTCTTAATATACTGATCTGGATATGCCAAGTTAATAATGGATGTGGTAAAATAATTGAAAAACAAATTATATTTTACTTTTTGTTCTTTTTGTCACTTTCAAAATACTTTGAAGAAATAAGATTGTATTATATAATCCTATTACACACTATATAAACAGTGCTTGAGTTTCCATTTCTTGCAAGCTACCATTCAACTCATTCAATGTGACTATTAAATTAATTTAAGTATGTCATCTAGTATTAATAAAGTCATTGTTTAATAAGCTGACAAAAACTAGACTGGGGCATAAGATAAAGAAAACTGCTTTCAAAAAGTGGTTGGCTAGTTATAGTTTGCTTACCTATATAAGATTCTTCTCTTAACTTTTAATGGTTAAGCCAAAACTACATAGAACAATTGAATCTAAATAGTAGTGGTATTCCTAAAGAATAGTAAGAATTTATATCCTGAGGACATGTTTAAAAATATAGATATCATAAAAAATAAAGAAAATGAGCAATATTTTTCCTACTTCATCATAGATACTAATTTTTTTCCTTTTAGAGATTTGAAAATTATGGATATTTTACATATTATAATTCACTTATAATGGCCATAATGTACATTTAAGATTGAACTTCTTCATATCCACAACACCATAAAAATGGAAAGTAATATGCTTAGCAGTATAAGCTTAAATCTCAACCTTAAGAATCAACCAAACAAGCATATGGTAAAACACAAACCAAAATAACAATCGCCAATGACAGAAAAATAAAAACACATTTGCATAATTAAAATGACTCAATCTATGCAAAATTGTACATGTTCCTAAGTGAAAGTTTTTCTCTTAGTCATAACTTTTTTTACATGAAGACTTTACTAATACAAGTTTCTCTAATGATAATTCATGCATCACCAACATTAAAGAATTAAGTCAGAGCTTGAAAATGCCATGATTTAGTTCATAGGTAGGCTTTTTTGACTCAGCAGTTCCAGCTGGGAGACATTTAATAGTAGGAAACAATACAGCTGTGGATTAGCAATAGTGAGGTAATTCTGTTCCCCACAAAAATTTTGGCAATAGATATAGACATTTTTTGTTGCTGCAGTTTTGAAGGGGGTGTTACTAACATACCCAAATGGACAGAGTGCAGTGATCCACCCCACCCTGTAAAGGACAATAAAAGATTACCTGGCTGAAAATGTAAGAGGTTGAAAATCTTTGCTGTAGATGAAAAGACATTTTGGTAGGAGAGCAAGTTTACCAGGGAGAATTATTTTAATAAAATATTTCCCACCAAAGCTTAAGGAATAACTTGGGAAGCATTCTGTTGGGAATGTATAAAGAATTTTCACTATAGGAGAAATTTAGATGCATACATTTCCAGCATTTATATCAACTTTTCTGTAACAGGAAAGTTCGATGCAGAGCTATAGAAATACAGTAAATTTAGCTTGAGTAGCCGAATAAAAAATATTTTGGTGCTCTAAAGATTGAATGTAGTTATTGCAAATAAAGAACATGGCCTATAATGATGACTTTTATGAACAAATATGTGATAGCAAAGTTAATTTGCAAATATAGAGCATGAAAGTATAAGGCTCTAGTAGACAAGGTCCAGAGCTCTGCTGAGCCTGAGGTTCCTTGACTGACTTTCAGAAGCTCTCTCATAAGAAGAACAGCTTATCAACATTCGGCCCTAAGTGCTACTGAGCTGAATATCACATATGGCTTTCTATTATTTGTATTAACATTAACTATAAAAAGATCACATTAATTGTTTTATTCTATTTCTTTCACATGATAATTTCATTTATATAACTGTGGTTTAAAAAGGCTCCTTGAGACAATAGTAACTCAATGGTAGTGTAAGTAAGTCAGACTGTCTTACTTTTGCAGTCTGTAGTGTGCTGCTCCAAGTAGGTATACCAATTCCACTTAAGAAATGCCTGAATAGCTCCTAATGAGGGCTGGGGATATAGCTGACTGATGGAGTGCTTGCCTAGCATGTGCAAGGCTCTGGGTTTTTATACTCAGCATGCAAACAAAACAAAACACAAACCTACTAAAGTCTGTACCTATTAATCAACACCCCACTTTTCCCTCCCCCCCCCCAGCCTCTGCCAAACAACATCTCATGGAATTTGTTTTCCATAGAATGTAATTTTTGAGAATAGGAAGGACAGGAAGAACTTTGGCTAATTTCAACACAGTTACTATTTACTGCATGTATAATCCATCTCTTTCCATTGCAATATGGATTCTAGGACAAGCATAGTAAAGCAAAGAAAAGGAACAAGGGAAATGTTTCTGCTTCAATAGAGAGAAAAATGCCTTCTCTTTAATGCTTTGGAAAATGATGCAATGATATCAATTCTTCCCTGGAGAGTATGTTCTAAGGTTATAAAATAATAAAAATTGAAAAAAGAAACCTCTATTATATTCTCTCCAAGTTTTCCAGGAATATTTAAACCACAATAAAGAAAGTTATTCCACCCGGGCATTTGATCTTGTCAGATTTCAGAAGCTAAGCAGGATCAGGTCTGGTTAGTAATTGGGAAGGAGGCTGCCTGTGAACACTTGCTTACTATAGGCTTGGGAGAAGGATCTGGTAGCCCACTCTCAAAAAATAATCAGCCACTGAAAACTCTATGAATAGCAGAGAAGCACTGATATAGTTCTGAGCATGGCATATAGTTCTGAGTGTGGGGGAGTGTTTCATCTGTTGTAGGTAGGGTCGCTATGAATTGGAACTGGTTTGACAGCACCTAACAACAACAACAACAAAAGTTATTTTCTTATTTTTAAAAACTACCCAACACAAGCACTTAAATATGTAGAATTTCATTTAAATAAGTCAGTCAACAATTTTTATAAAGTATTTAACACTTCATTATAGAAACATAGGCAAAATGACTATTATAACCAAAATGAAAAATACTGTTCAATTTAAAAAATGTACTTAAACAAGAACCTGAAAAAGTTTATGATGTGCATAACATTGTCCAAGCAAAATTGCACTAGTATTACATAAATCAATAGTTTATAAAGGCCTCAATATGGCAAAGTTTAGAAATAGGTAGTATGCATGCACATAGTACAACAAAAAGTCTCTTTATAAAACAGCAGTTTTTTTAATGCTTGTACAAAGGGATAAAGAGCAACCACAAACATATTTCATCTGTTAGGTTAATACATTATGATAGCTAAAAGTCAGTCATGTCTACCAGAGGAACAAAAAGCCCTCCACAATTTGTGAATAAATCTTTTGTGCCTTTAAAGATATTTGTATAAAAATGTTATCCATTTTTAATACAACTTAAATAAATCGTACTTATTTTGATCAAAATGTGTAAATAAACAAACAAAAAAGTGAATGGGGTCCATGTGTTTTGTATAACTGATAAGAAACCAGAGTACCAGAATAACTGGTACAGCATTTCTACTCTCCACCTTTGATTATGGGCAGATAATTTTTTTCTATAACTTAGAAAGTTCTTAAAGAATATATTTGGGGTAGGGCAAATAATAGATCAGCAGTGTTTTGTCTGGAAAATATTTACCAATTACTCTATGCCAAAATGGCTATTTTGCCTCTTTCTTTTGACCTAGCAAAAAGAATTCATTCACATAAATTGAAATTCTGTCATCAATTTGTGTGCTTATATATTATACTTTTGTGTTCAGGGTGATAAGGTGTTTGGCTCTTCTTCCACAAAATGCACATGACTGGGAAGAAATGTATAGAGACCTGAGTCCCCATTGCCCTGTTGTGCTCTAGGCTGGCTATTTGTCTCAGGATTTGGGAAGAACAAAAGGTCTTATCCCATAGCAAGTGTGATCTTTCCATTTCTGCTTGTATTTTTGCTATGTTCTACCACCTAAATATAACTATTGCTTATAGGGTGTATACATTTAGTGTGTCACATAGTCTACTAACTTTTGGAAAAGGTAGTTATCTGTGTTCATGCAAATTATTAATTTCATATATATTTTTAAAGGTTTTCCTCAAAATCCTCATCTATCACTTGGTGATCTAAGGCTAATTTCAGAGCAGCTGATGCTGACTTGTGAGGGCTAAATATTTTCAGCAGAGTCTGAACCAATATTCATGGGCACAAAGAAGAGAGTTTTTCGTTCGATCAGTCTTCCATCAATTTAAACAGAAAAATAAAATGACATTGCATTACAGATTTCATATCATATAATGAAAAAGTGCAGAGATTCTCTTTGTTGATTAAGTAGAACCAAAAAAGTTCATATAAAATAGATTGCTCATATTCACACTACAAAGGAATACATTGTTTTTAATTTTAACAAATTCAAATGTGTGTCATATCAGCAGTATTGTTGTAAATTGTACTGTAGTGCAGTTCTGTTTCATAAAAATACCATACAAATGGTCAATAGTCATCAGCAAAAATAAAAACAAACAAACAAAAAACCTCATAAAACAATTAACCAGGAAAAAGATAAAGAAAGAAGTAATACTGATGCCAAAACAAGTATAATACTGTTGGAACATACAAAAGTAATCCTTATATTTTATACATTTATACAGCATATAAAAGATATCACTGATTATGCTACTGTCTCTCTTATGCCAATTTCTATTTTCTTTGGAAGCAGTTCTTTCCTTTCATCAACACTTCCTAAGGAATTGCGACAGTTTTGCCCATCCATATACAATTTTGCATACACCGGGTTGGAGTAATTTGTGGGCTGAAGAAGAAAACAAAAACAATAACATAATTTATTATCAGTTGAATAGATTATTTATTTTATATCTATCTTTGAACAGCAACAATATTGATAGGGAATATATTCAATTTACTCAATAGTATATATTAAAATACAATTTAAATTCTAGGTTTATAGGTTTTAGTCCATTGCAGAAAGGTATAAGGTAAAAACATAGTTTTAGAATGTTCGGGTAACTTATGGGTCTAACAGCAACTCTGATGTAAAATGAGAATCCATAAAGAAACTGTGGTCAAAGGTTTGTTTACCAAGACTTTACTGAATAATGTTAGATCAAGCTCTCATGTTTCTAGGCCACATATCCCCCTACTCTACCACCACCCCTCACTGTTAATGCAAGCTCACCACTGGAAGATAAGTTGTACATATAAAAAAATCATCTAATTTATTAGTGGTTATAAACTTTCAATGTTAAGTTAAAAACAATCAAATAAGGAAAAACAAAAGTAAAGAAATACATCAGTGAAGTACATTTCAAAATACATTATTTTTGCTTCAAATAACACACATGAACTTGCCATTGGAAATAATTTGGACTCTTCCAAAGAATTGTGAGGTACGTAGTCATCTTAAGTTTCACAGAGACAAAGAATTTTGAAGTGGAATCAAGGCATGCAGTAGTGACCTCTTTCAGAAAAATTATTCAGTTTTTCATTATTTAACAAATTTCAGCTTAATCCCCCTCAAAAAAAGTATTGTCTAGTTATTGCTTTTGTTGATTTTTTTTTTCAAAAAGCACACATTAAACCTTAGTTACAATAAGGAAATAATCATTGAGCCATGCAAAGGAGACAAACATGATAGATAATGAGAATGAAAAGCAGTTGATATGGGAGAGGAACAAGGGAGAGAACAATCTGTATCTAGGAAACTTGATTTCCATATTTTATTCCTCTTCTGCCTAAAATGAATTACAGCATGTGAACTTAGACCAAAACAAGTTTCTCTAAACACTAGTTACTTAATTTTTTAAAAAGAGAGTGGATTCTTTAGACCATCTGTGATCTCTCAATACAATGATACATTTTAAATGTATTTTTTATTTAAATTCACATCAAACATATAGTGAGTACAATATCTTAATAGAAAATACAGAAAACAAAACAAATTTGAATTTAAATCATTTCATTTAAATTTCTGGGCATAGCTTCTTTTTAAAAAAGATATATTAATGTTCATAGTTAAGGGGCTAAAATATTTTCAAATCCATTACAAGAAATATTTCTACTTGAGAACTAGCCTAAAATGATAACATTTTATATGTAATATTGTATGGACAGAACATACAACATAAACCTCCAAATTTGATGCTGTTTGACATTACTTAGTAGTTAATAATTAAGGGCATGCATCTGTCTAAATCTAGTATTCATGCTTGGATTGCGAAGGGTTCCATGATGGAATGGATATGGAATGATGAATTTCTTCTCTCACCCCAGCAGTTAGTGGTCCTTTCAGATCAGAGTTTAGGTAGATGGGCGGCACTGTGTGAGGAAGCTTGAAAGCACTGGGCCCTCCCCCTATATACCTGGCCTGTATATAAACAGAGAATTTTAGTTTCTTATCTAACATCGTAGAACCAGTTCTTTTCCATATAAATCCTGTTAAATCATAAAAATAACATTAAAATATTCTTTAGACCTGGGCCATGAACAATGCATTCATGTTAGCTTTCACAACATAAAAAGAAATATTAATATTGGGTCTTTGCCACATGCATAGGCATTTCTATTATGTCCAGCTTACCAAATAACATGCTACATATGTGGCGCATATATAGATAGATAGATAGATAGATAGATAGATAGATAGATAGTTGTTGTTGTTGTTAGGTGCCATCATCGAGTCGGTATCCGACTCATAGCGACCCTCTGTACCACAGGGGAAACACTATTGCCAGTGCTTCTCTGCTGTTCATAGGGTTTTCAATGGCTATACATTATATATATATATATATATATACATATATATATATATATATATAGTATATTTCTGTTTAACCATCCCCCTCAAGGAAATAATATCTTCACTAACAACTCTGTGAGAAATGTACTAGCATCCTCTGTTTAAGATTTTGATCCTGAAAAGTCTTGATTTCTTATAGTGGCCTACTCTGGACACTTAATACCTGCTTCTAATCAAAGATTGGTCATCACTCTATTTTTCAGGGAATGAAATTCAATTTTTAAATTTGATGCATCAAAAATAAACATACATATTTTTTGAAATCTCTCTAGTCTAAAACAGATAATGCAGTAATAAAACTGGTTCACTAAGTCTCCATACAAAGTTATTGACTTTAAGGACAGAATTATCCAATCTGGCACTTCATATTCATAATATAGTATTTCTTAGCAATGAAAATTTATATGAATATTTGAAAATATTAATGAATATACTTATGTTTAAAAATCTTAACCATCAACTCTTAAAAATGAATGAACATTAAGTTTAGGACAATGGGCCAGTGCTCTGGAAAATACTTTAAGCATGAAATAAATTCAGTGTTGTCTCTTAATTTTTTCCACGGACTTCTCATTCAGAAAATATTTTTTAAAAACCTAATTGTCTATGTTGTTGTTGTTAGATCAATAGATTTGAATTTGGAACCAATCATTTATTAATTAATCACAATTTTCTGAAAGGAAAATTCAAGTAAAGATTGACATGAATTTGGGGGTAAAATTAGCATATATTCTTTTCTGAACTTTTAATATTATTGGGTGCTTCTATTATCTCCTTCACTAATTTTGTTAAGTAATTCAATACTTTTGATTATAAGACCACTGAACTAGAAATTTTTCCACTTTGAAAATAATAGAAATGGTTGTTTTACAAAAAAAAATTTATGTGTAATGCAATTTCAATTTGATTACATTTTGCATATATCAAACCACTGTAATATAACACAGTAAACATCCTATGAAATTCAGATGACCATTAAGGTTGCTTAAATGTGGTTTTCTGCTTTTTACTGCTGTCTGTACATGGTAGGATGAATGATGTTTTCTATAGTTACCTTTGAGGTAACATTTTATATTTACATTTCTAACATTAGGAACCAGCCAGAATCAGCCTTTTTGACCATATTCTATGGGATTTTAGGTAAACAAATATTTATTGAATGTTAAGTGCTAAGTACATTAAAAATATATTTGAGGGGCAGTGAAGCACAGTTTTAGTTTCCTAGAGTAAATGTGTTAAATTTTAAATTGGCTACTAAAAAGTTATTCTCTTTAAGTATCCAAAATTGGATTAATTCTATTACTAGAAATAAAAATGATGAGGGAAATTGAGAACTCTCCTTCATGAACAAATTAAAATGTACTTAAAGCATATTTAAATTTTGTCCTCAGTCCATATTGTACTTATGTATACTGTATTTTTATTCCTAAAAACAATCCAAGGAATCTCAGAAGTCTTTTTAAAAGATACTTTTGTCTTTCACAGATAAATTACCAAATAACAATGTATCCACTATATATAGTCTTCCAATTTCAAGTACAAAATCCTTTTTTTTTTTTTTTTTTTTGGCAGTACTTGGGTTGAACCCAAGGCCTTGCTTATACTTTGCAAGTGCTCTATCACTGGGCTGCACCCTCAGCCCATTTTTATTATCTTTTTATTTTGAGACAGTTCTTGCTAAGTTACACAGGTTGCCTCTGGCCTTGAACTTGCAACCCTCCTTACTCTACCTCCTGAGTTGCTAGGCTTATAGGCATGTGCCACCACATCTGGCTCTGAGTATAAATTTTATCTGTATAATAGTTGTTGATTTATTTTGATAGAAATGGAAATTGGACTACCAATTTCAGGCTTAGAAAGTCTGAAAATCATGGGTTCTGAGCTACACTGAATATATGAGACTCTATTCATCTTCCTCAGGACCCAGGTGTCATTACAAGTATAAAATCACTTGGATATAGCTTGGTCACTTATTCATAATAAAAAGTTGCATTGTAGACAAAGTATCCTTAATAAATCAGAAAATAAATAACTATTCAGTAAATAAGCTAAGGAAAATTACTCTGGAATGTAATTTTTATGTCTGTAGTACCAGAGGTTGAACCCAGGGCATTAGGCATGTTGGGCAAGCACTCCATCACTAAGCTGTACCCCAACTTCCTTTTTTATTTTTATTTTGAAACTGGGTTTCACTAAATTACACAGGCTACCTCTGGCCTGGAACTCATGATCCTTCTGCCTCATCCTCCAAAGTATCAAGATTACAGATGTGTGCCATAGCACCTGGACTAAAATTGATGCTCTCATTTAGAGAAAAATCCTCTAACATTATCATTCCAAATATTCAGAGAACTCAGTGAAGTGAATCTTTGCAAGGTTAATATATTTGAGCAAATGTATAATTGGAGCCTATAGAAATAAGGAGTAATAAGAAAAGATAGAAACTGTTAAAAGGCTATTGGTTTTTAGGCTTAAAGTATGACTAATGTTTCAAATCAATGAAGATATCTCACCAGGTATAAAAGTATTATGCAAAAGTGATTTGATTATATAGAAATCCAAATACACAGCTTAGTTGGCCCTTCTTTGAAATACTATTTGAAATAAATCACTTATTTTAACAGAGAACAAATGAACAGATTTCATGTTCAAAGATAAATCAGCCAACATTTTACACTAATCTGTACATTTAGATATGCAGAT
>VMDO01008428.1:0-84086 GCA_007922755.1 Pedetes capensis
AAACAAACAAACAAACAAAAACAAAAACCAGCATTGAGAGACAGTGTCAACAGATGTGGCTTCCCAAGCCTTTTCTTAATCACTTTGGTTGGTTGTCAAGACTTAAGTTATATTTATTCACTGTCATTGATTACTTCCTTTATCTTAATTTTTTTTCTATTTAAATGTGACTATTTTACTTTTCATGGCAGAATAAGGCACAATTACACTTGGATAGATGAAAGGCAGAACTTTCTACTACAGCTCCAGGTGAGAGGTGACCAGAAACAGCATGTGAGGGCTGTAAGTGACAGCTGATGAGTGGTAAAGGGGGCAGGGACACCTAGGTGTCTCTATCTCACAATCAATTTGAATAACTTTGCATGTTCCAGGGTATAGGGTCTCTCCTGGGTTGCTTGGTACTTGGCCCTGATGTTACTAAGACATTAGTAATCTTACAGTGTGAGACACCCCATAAAGGAAGTGGAGAGGACAAGCCTCTAGCTAGGGCCTCAGAACAAGCCTCAAGTCAGCATAAAAAACAACCACAAAATCTAGATAATGTTACTATAATGTTCCAGCATTTGCAAAAGTTTTTCTGAACCTGAACTTCTAAATTTGAAACCAAATCTGAAATGGAACCTGAACACAAAACTTAGTAAAAATTGGGTTCAGGGTCAGTTTTTAAAGTTTTATTTTTGTTTTGCTTTTATCATTAGCTATTTAAAATTTGAAAAATATTTATTCATCTATGTACACATAGGGTACAGCCATGCAACCCTGACATCCGATCCTGTCAGATCTTGTAAGCTAAGCAGGGTCTGGTTAGTAATTGGATGGGAGATTGCCTGGGAAAACTGGGTGCTGTAGGC
Source organism: Pedetes capensis (assembly GCA_007922755.1). NCBI lineage: Eukaryota > Metazoa > Chordata > Mammalia > Rodentia > Pedetidae > Pedetes > Pedetes capensis. The sequence goes on from VMDO01008428.1 coordinate 852, forward strand.
TTTGGAGAAGGTTCTGGCAACCAACTCCCAAAAAACAATCAGCCAATAAATAGCAGAGAAGCATGGACACAGTGCCAGGCATGACACAGTGTTTCCTTCTGTTGTACATAGGGTTACTATGAGTCGGACCTGACTCCATGGCACCTAACAACAACAATAACGACAACAATGTGCACATAGGATTAAAGTTTTAAACCTGAACCCGAACCAAACCAAACCCTCTACATTTTAATATGTTGAACCTGCATTTGAACCTGAACCCAATTTTTTGTGAGTTTAAAGTCCTGTTCTAATCATTTTACCTTTTTTATTCTTTCTTTATCCACTCTGCATGTCTGCCTATAGCCAAAGCACTGTGGCATCCGATCCTGTCGGATCTCGGAAGCTAAGCAGTGTTGGGCTTGTTTAGTACTTGGATGGGAGACCATTTGGGAACACCAAGTGCTGTAGGCTTGGGAGAAGGACCTGGCAACCCACTTCCAAAAGACAATCAGCCATTGAAAATCCTATGAATATCAGAGAAGCACTGACAATAGTGTTTTGCCTGTTGTACGTAGGGTCATTATGAATCAGATACTGACAGCAGCTGACAACACCAACTGTATGTCTATCTCCATTTGCTAGACCCTTTGCTTTTCTCTTTATTTTTAATATTGAATTCTTATTTTTCTCTCTCTTACAAGCCTTTTTCCTCCTGACTCCACTAATAAGTATTAGTATTGGGTTTAGAGTATATGTTTTCTATCTCCAGGTATTAATTTTAAATTGAATGGAAATTGGACATCTTGAATTCCTTTTAAAAAAGCCTTATATTAAGTAACTTGATAGACATTTTTCTGTTCATTCAGTGAAATTTGATTTAAAGAATGCTCCCTATCACTGACTAACATTGTTTGAGGTTTAATTTCCATATATTTTATCTTTTCAACTAATTATTTCTCATATACCCAATGATGTAGACAAACAAACATGCACCTAGAAATACCAGGAGTGTTAAACTAAATTTTTAATTTTTCAAGGCATTTATCCCAGCATGATTTAACTTTTTAAAAATTCTCATTGTGTCCTAGATCCTGTTTTAAAATAGAGAAATTTATAATTACTAATTAGTGAGAATAGAAAGATAAGGAGGGTGATTAGCTTATGAAAGCTTTAGGTTTTTTTTGGAAAATGAAATTGCACCAATAGATACATGAGATGTAAGCACTTTCCTACGCAGTAAAATCTCATTTTCCCTCCAATAGTCCATATCTTCTTCATGCTTACAAATGAATTAACACTGTCAGAAAATTCAATCATCTTTTTATCTCCTGTTTTTATTTTATCTCCTGTTATCTTCTGCTGATCTCTTCCCTTGAGCAGTAAATTAGTTCCAACAGACTTATATTTAATTCTTATTGTTTAGTTGTAGTATCAGAGTGTTCTAAACAAAGTCAGATATGTTTTTAAAAGAGACAATGGCAGCTAGGTGTGGTGGCATCTGCCTGTATTCCAGCTACTCAGGAGGCTGAGGCAGGAAGAATCTGAGTTTAAGGTCTGTGTAGGAAACAGAACAAGCTCAACACCAGCCTAGGCAACTGAAGAAGAACCTTGTCTCAAAATAAAATAAAATAAAATAAATGGCTTGGCATATAGCTTGGTGGTACAGTGCTTTCCTTACATGCCTGAAACCCCAGGTTCAAACCTTGAGAGAGAGAGGGAGAGAGAGAGGGAGAGAGAGAGAGAGAGAGAGAGAGAGAGAGAGAATGAACAGGAATAGCTGTTGAAAATTTGGAAAGTATCTCCTGAAAGCTGAGAAGATATACTTCTCTAAAAGCAGCCCCTCATATTTTGATCATTTTTTAAGTTTTAAAACTTGTATATTTTTGCAGAAGTATGATCAGTAGGGTGCTGGTAAAAGTGAAAAAAAAAAAAAAGCCTTAATTAGTAAAGTGTGTCTGTGGTGGTATAAATCTCATCATACATCATGCCCAGTTTCAAGACACCAATGTGAAATCACTAAATGTAGAGCTTGAAAGAGATGCATAGTAACACAATATTATACACTATCTTCATCATACAGATGTAATAGACAAATAATTTCAGGGACTTGGTAATAGTAAAACCTAGTGACATTATTAAGAAATGATGAGTGTGAGTATTTATTCCCTTCTTTTAACTTAATTTAAACAACTTTTTAAATAATGTTTTAACAACTGCTGACAATATTCCTGAAATATTAACACTTAACTGTGGAAGCTGATAGGAACCAAGTTTAGCATAACATTGAATCAGAGTATGAAAATACTTAAGTGATTCCGGATAAACAAACATCAAATTTGTAAATTTGAGTTTCTAATTCTGCTTAAGTGCTCAGGGAACATTTTTAGTGATTTGAACAAAGAAAGATGAGACATTGATAAAATGGAACAAGGACAGAAAATTTTAGAGAAAGCAAAATAGAAAGAGGAATGGAAGATTGACACATTCAGGAACTTGAGAAGATTGTAGGAGAATCTATTTTCTTTGAACCTTGTTCCTCTCTAGCTCATGGACCTATCATTCATAAACTCTGAGAAATGATGGACTCTATCTCTCAGGTAGTGATGTGTAAAAACAAAAACAAAAACAAAACAAAACAACAATAATAACAACAACAAAAACCCTCCACATTTGGGTGATTTACAGCATCAAAAGTTAATTTCTAACTCACATGGCGTAACTGCGGTGGGCTGGATATACCGCTGCTCGTGCTCTCCATGGAGGACGTATGCAGTGGAGCAGACATTACCTGGAATATTTCCTGTTTCATGGCAGAGGGAAAAGAGATGGCTGAATCATGTGTTAGTTCCTAAAATGACACTTTTATCATCTGCTCATATTTCATTTACTAAGCAATGTACATAATCATTCCTGAAGTCCAAAGAGTGAGGATGTATAATCCCTTCTCAAGGAGAGAATGTGAAAGGGAGGGATTTGTAGAATTTTTTTTTTTTTTTTTTTTTGGATACCAGGGATTGAACCCAGGCCCTCACGCTTTCATGCTTTGCAAGTGTACCACTGAGCTGCACCCTCAGCCTGTTTTTCTTACTTTTTGAAACAAGGTCTCGCTAAATTATGCAGACTGCCTCTGGTCTCCAATTTGCTATCCTCCTGCCTCCTCCACCTCCTGAGTCACTGGGATTACAGGTATGTGCCACCATGCCTGGCTCTGTAGAAAATATTTTGCGAATAATATAACCTCCCACATAGAGAAAGAAAGATGTATCAAAAGATGGGTAAGTGTTGCAGCAGAAAATGCTGGGATTGGCCAACATTTGTGTGTTCCTCTTCTCCCCAATTATATATAGAGATTTTGTTTAGCTTCCCTAAAAGGTAGGAATCCTCCATGGATTCCTGGGTTCCAAGGAATCTGTCACCTTGTTTTGCTGTGTGAGCTTGTGGTTTCTGTGTCGCTGATAGCTATGCCACCAATATTTCAGATACCAGCAGAGGAATAATCCCAAATGATCTACTACACATCACATTTACAAGAGTTAATGACAATATATTGTATACTTGAAAATTGATAAGGGTAGATTTTGTGTTTCTATCACAAAAGTTATTGATACATGAGGTAATGCATAAATAGCTTGGTTTAGCCATTTGCAATGTGTGTGTGTGTGTGTGTGTGTGTGTGTGTGTGTATCAAAACATCATGTTGCATACCATAAATATATACAGTTTTAATTACCAATTTAAAAAGAACTTACTTGGTGTAGGTGTCCTTGGCTTGCAAACAAATCAGTTAGGATATAGTTAGGTCAAAATAGGTGAACAGATAATCTCTAAAGATAACTCAACAGTCCTTACTGGTTTGAGTTCAGTTATAGGTCACTCTCAGCTTGCTCTGTCAAGATATTGTCTTCCATTAGTAAATAGTGGATGATTTCACATCACTCATACATAATTCCTACATCTTTCTGAGATAAGTGCTGTAGAAAAAAATGTTCATTGTAAATAGTGTAAAAGGATAGTATGTTTTGTAGGTGACATTTTCCCAGAAAAAGCAGAAATCACATAAGTGAAGTCATAGTTACAATTCCCCTTTGCCCTGTCTCTCTGCCAATTGCCAATATATTATTAATCAAGATACCAAGACAGTATTGGGAATAGGGCTTTGTTAATATAAAGAAAAATAAGCCAGATATAGAAAAATGAAACTAATATAGATAAATGATGCTTTCCCTATGCCTCTTTAATGTAATTTTTCTGGCCTCTCCACATTGCCAGTCAGAATCCTATCATTGCCACACAGAAGGTGTTGATAATCTTAAAGATTAGTTCTTAAGTAAAATTTACTTAAATATTAAGGTTGTTGTTGTTGTTAGGTGCCATCGAGTCGGTATCCGACTCATAGCGACCCTCTGTACAACAGGGGAAACACTATTGTCAGTGCTTCTGTGCTGTTCATAGGGTTTTCAATGGCAGATTGATTTTTGGGAGGGGGTTGCCAGGTCCTTATCCCAAGCCTACAGCTTCTGGTGTTCCCAGGCGGTCTCCCATCCAGGTACTAACCAGGCCCGACCCTGCTTAGCTTCCGATATCTGACGGGATCGGATGCCACAGGGCTACAGCTGCAGGCCTAAATATTAAGGGGGAGACCTAAAAGATTAGCTTCTAAACATATCTGTTTATTTCTGAAACTTTCAAACATAAAAATTAGTGAGCAAAAATAGTATATTCTCTTAAGAACAACAACACCCCCCCTAAATAACATAAAGGATACAATAGAAGAGAAACAAACTAAAATTCAAAGACCAAGAAATTCATAGATATGCAACACCTATGTTATTAAAATCAGAGAAAATCAAGAAAGGCATATTAATTTCCACTAAAAAATAGGCTTAAAATGAGAGGCACTAGACAGATCTGAACATAAACATGATGGTACTGACATAGGAGTGTTAGTTCACAGCCTCTGAGGAGCACTTAAACTCTCTAGATGCTTACTACAGTGGCTAGCTCAGGATTTGTACAGTAGAGATAGTTGACAAATTTTTTTTTTTTTTTTTGGTGGTACTGGGGGTTGAACCCAGGGCCTCGTGCCTGTATGCTCTGCAAGTGCTGGACCACTGAGCTGCACCTCAGCCCATTTCTTTTTACTTTTTGAGACAGGGTCTCACTAAGTTATACAGACTGCCTCTGGTCTCAGACTTGCGATCCTTCCGCCTCCGCCTCCCCAGCCCCTGGGATTACAGGCGTGCCCCTCCACGCCTGGCCAAAATTTTTTTATTAATTATAAATTTTCATTATATTTGAAAGACAAAGGACCCTTTTTAAAATCAAGGAGAAGATAATACTTAGTTCAAAGTGCATTGGGCTCTGTGCATAGACATATTACATGACAAACCTGTGATTTAATGGTAGGCGAGAACAGAAGAGGAAACAATTGGTACACAATTGGACCAGTCCTTTATGTGTTTCTATTATGTTTCTATCCGCATGATAGTTATATGGCTTCATTTCCCAATTCTCTTTACTTTTTCATACGTTTGATTTTTACCGTAACAAAAAGAAAAAATTTAAGTCGTTAAAGAAAAGCTCAGAAGTTAGCAAACATCCTTGTTCTTGCTTTATCTTTTCTCCTCTGGAACTAACTTTGGTATTGGCCCTAAGTGTGTGATCCATTTAAGAGAACAGCTAGTTTATTCTATTTGATGCTGTTTTCCACAAATCAATAATTCTACTGTATAGTTTGAGGTTATGCTTGTTATGTCTCACAAGTGGTTTAACACGGAGGCATGTGTGGCTACACCCAAGTGGCGGGTGATCACTAGTGATTGAAAGAACAATTGAAATAATGTGGGTCTAGGAACAGAAGAGAACAAAAGAGTGATATATTCCTGCAAGTGATAGTGTTCTTATTAGAACACTATATTAGAACTTATTAGAACAGGAATATTACAAATTATCTTTGGGAAGTTGTATGTTCATTTTTGAATTATGAATGAGTTTTTACTTAAGAAATACAGATGTTATTTATCATTATACACTTTATTCTTTAGAGAGCTGAGAGCTAGTCTTAATATATCATAGTACTGTTTGTAAGAAACATAAGTATGAATTTTGCTTTCTTAGAAAATTACAGAATAAGAAAAACCTAGCAATAACATGGGAATGAGAAAGACAGGCACCAAATAAGGGAGATAAAAGATGGATGAAAGTGAGATGGTGGGAAAGGGAAGGAAATGACATATTTTCCTTTCAAGTCTGTGCCTAGCTTGTATTTGAGTACAGTAATTTGATTCATGCTTATACTCTGTGTCTGATTTATTACTGATTTCATCATGAGTGCCCAGATCCATTGGCTTTTGCCCATTTGTCTCCAAGGTAGTGAAACCACCATCCACACAATGACTGGATCAGTTGACCCTGTTAGCACTTTTAACTCTCAACCTAAACGTCTCCTTTTGCTAGTTATTTTTAGATTTATTGTTATATGGGATGTGTATGTTGTATAGTAATATGATACCTATGGAATGTTCTGCACTGTGTAAATCAATCACCATAATAACATCTCTGGGTGAAACCAGGGGCAGACAGGACAGAATGAAATGGGGACAGAGGGTGGAATAGACACTATGGGTAACAAGGACCGACAGAACAGGGTGAAAACAGGGCTGGAAGAGGAGTTAGCAACAAAGAGTGATAAGAGAGACAAAAAAATAAAACAATGACTTTCTAATGAAGCAGCAAACTAAAAATGAAGGTTTAAGCATGAATAGGGACAAATATATAATTCATACAGAGTTATTCTTAAGACTAAGGAGCATGGGAAAACAAATTCTATAAGTAGACATATATAACTGTGCCTGGGCTTTAAAAATACTAGAATATTTAATCTTACATAGTTCCAAAGAATTATGACTGCATCTCTATTAAAGGAAGTCCTTTATGATATTCTAAAGACAGGCAAAGAAAAATCAGAGTATTTTGTTTGGGGAAAGTCTCTTGGTTCCCAGGACCTGGTGAAGATTGGTTAGGATTAAGAAAGAAAGAAAATAGAATAGTAGTTAAATGTTCTTAGGGAGAAATAGAACATGAACAAAATTCGAGGCTGATATTAGAGTAAAGTCATAAAGAAAAAAGAGTTATTCTGAATTTTCACTATCAATTTGTTCAATATTGGACTACATTGTATGTGTACATTGTTTATGCATTATAAGAAAATACCTGTAGGAGCTTGATATTTATTGTATTTGGCATCTTGATGTTTCTTATTCCTATTATGTCTTCTACTGAGTTAATATAAAGATTTTGACCTACCACCAATATCTTGTGGTAGAGTATTATGTGCAGAAATGTACTGCTAAAACCCTTTGGTGATTTACCTCTTCAAAATTACTTGGTTTAAAAAGACCAGTAGTTAAAGGTTAGACTTAATTATGGAATAATCTTTGCTTTGTCATTTTCTTCTTGAGACATTCAACAACTGTTGTTTCAACTATCAAACTTGCATGCTTGTTTTAAAGAGAATTATAGTAATCATTGTGGAATTTTTAATTAGAGGAATAATAATTGAGGTGAAGACTCTTGTGCTAATTTCCCTAAAAGTTGACTTGCTACTAAATAAGCATAAAAGATACTTTTTGTTTCCATTATATTTTTATATTAGTAATTATACCACTTAAAGTTTAAACAGGATTCCAGAACAAAATACAATGTCTTAACATGAAAATGTGATTTAGCATTGGTCTTTGTTGTTGTTAGGTGCCGTCTGTCATTAGCTTTATTTAAATTGCAAACTTTATCAATTTCCAAACGAATCACTTGTTTTTAAATTTACTTGTGAAAACTTGAGAATTTAAAGCTATGAGTTTATATCACATATACCTGAGACAAAATAACTATGGATAGTCTGTATTGAAATGTAAGTTAATAATACACTGATAATCCATTGATCTAAGAAAGAGTAAATTGATTTTTGGTCATGCTTGTCTTTTTAGGAACTTTCTCCTGCTTAACAGTATAATCCCCTACGCAAAACAGAAGAAATAAAATTGAAAATATATGCTGAATGTTTGCAGGCTTTCTTTACCCAGAAAGTATAATCCTAAATTTAATTAGTTTTTGTTCATACTTAAAACACTGAATGATTTTTTTATACAAACTAAAATTTCCCATGTAGTTTATTTGTTTTTGCATTGAAGCTAAATTTTACCAAAAAAATTGTTGTGGAATGATTGGTTAAAATACAAACTGAAAAAAAGAGGTTTGACTTTTTCAAACTTTAGTTGTATTAAACAACTTCCTGTAAGACAAGTTTCAGCAGATCAGCACAAAATTTTCTTAATTTCATTACAGTCTGTAAATTAAAATTAATGAGTCTGACACCCACAATTAACAATGAAAAATGCAGATTGTTATAATTACTTAAGCAATAACATTGCTTTACATAGAAGACTTAAGGTGCTCCACAAATTATTTACAAGTGTTACATAAAACACAAAAAATGACAATTTCAATTTATTTTGTCAATGCAAAAAACCAAAATCCTTACTAAAACCTTTCTCGTTTGGGAATCTCTCGCCATGCATAATTAAGCAAATTTGATTGCAATTAAGTCTGGCTTCTACAGTAGAGTTTTAATTAATGCAAATCTGGCATCTACATCTATAAGATTAATTTTAGTGAATTAAAAGAAAACAACAAAGCACATTTAAAAGTGCAGTTGTATTGTTGAAAGGACAGGCTTTAAAAGCTGGTTATTTTTCAGCCTTCCATGTGTATAGCCTTTGACTTTGTTTAAAGAGTGGATATTTTATTCACATTTGTTGTTTTGTTTTAAAATGCCTTATCAATAAGACATTTCAGAAGATACCTTAAAAATTCAGTATATCTCACTGTTGTTGTTGTTAGGTGCCGTCGAGTCAGTATCCGACTCATAGCGACCCTCATAGGGTTTTCAATGGCAACTGTATCAGGATTGCCTTGGGAGTGGATTGCCAGGCCCTTCTCCCATTTTTGCAGTGCTGGGAATTGAACTCGGGACCTCAGAGACTGCAGCACAACGCTCTGCCAACTGAGCTAAACCCCAGCCCCTAAGGTGTATATTACATACATACACACAAACAAACCCTGAATCATTTGCAGAATTAGATGTGAAATCCACTCACAAATATACGTAGACTTTATTTTGCATGTTTAAAAATATGTCTGGTATTTATATCTCAAATTTAAAAATTAAAAAAAGTGATGAGATACCATTCTAGATTATATACATATTCTCTTTAATAACAATGTGTATGTAGAATACTGGATGAAGTGTAGAAATAACTTGCATTATCATGTCCATACGTGATAATACTATTTGATACAATTTCATTTAATTTTTAATTGAAAATTTTCATTCTTGTCCTATTTGACAGATATATAGATATTCTAGAATACATTGTAAATGTTTGTCCTAAACTAACACAGGACATGATTTGAAAACAAACTTAAAATTTTTGATATTTATGCAAGGATTTGGACTTATGGCAGGTTCACCCCTCTGGGTCTCCTGTAGTGTCCCATGCTGGAGCAAACTGTGGCTTCAAGCACTGCCTGGCTTCTGTGCCTGTGGGCTGCTGGCACTGAATCATGTTGCCCAGTGGAAGAAAATTAGGGCAAAATATTTATATTTTAAAATTACTGTTTATTATTTTAGCAATCTTTTGTCTGGAAAAAACATATTATTGGAAAAGAAATATCTCAATATCCAAGTTTCATGCTTTTTTTTCATAGAATAAATTGATAAAGTGGCAAAAACAGGAGTACTTATCTAGTTTGGCCAAGGCTTTCATTCTCTGAATGGCAGATGAAGTGGGACAGTGCAGGCCTTGCAAGGTGCTGGCAGACCATCAATGTTATAAGCCTCAGTCAACAGCCTCTTCAAAAATATGGAAGTGTTACAGTTGAAAAATAGACAGGCTTTGTTTTGGGGCACAATGCCGGAGCAGTGTGGCATATTTCCTATTTTTCTGACTCCTAACCTGAGATGAAAGAAGGTGTCTTGTTCTTTATCCATAGTCATGTGAGAGGCAGGGCACTGAGAAGATTATTTGAGGAGACTGATAAAGATTTTGATATTTGGGTCTTGTGCTGACTTGGCTGAGGACTCGAATGAAAAAGGCTGTGGTAAAAACTTAAAGCAGCAGAGTAGAGAGAGGCTCAGTGGACTGAAGGATAACTAACTCTACCTGGCATTCCACAGAAGACACTGACCTTGCTAAGAGAGCTCTCAGGAAGCTCTCACACCTGGGAAACACACAAAGGTGTCTATGAGGAAGAGAGTTGACTTTGCCCATTGGCAAAATTCAGAGACTCTTGGCTCTAAAACCTCTTCATTTCTGGAAGAATCCATTGCCCGTTTGATATAGAACCAGTCAAATAAAGACTTTGTGCCCAGTTATTATCTGTTCTGCTTCTGCTACCTAGAAAGTTCACATTCATTTTGTGGTGTAAGAAGGCAAAGGATGGGAATAAAACATTAGGAAACAGAAAAGAAGTCATTGGCCCTCCTTGTCTACTGCAACAAGTCTCAACTAATGGATGAAGCTTGACTTCAAATAAGATTTAACTATTACACAGGATCCATCATAACTACCGAGATGAGGGTTTTTTGTTGTTGTTAAAGATGACATTAGCTACTAATGTTTGGGAAAGAGAAAAGTCAGAGAATCTAGCCTTAGGGAAGATCTGAGAGGTCTTGTAGAGACACCCTATGTATTCTGTAATAAGCAAATTATAGTGGTAACTAGTTACTGAGCACATATGTGATAGTCTGAGTTTAGTCTACAATGGTGTCAAAACTATAATGTCCTTTAAAAATGAATTTCTGTGCATTCATTGCTAACAAAAGCTTTAGATTTTATACTTGTAATAGTACACTTAGTTTATAGTTTTATAACCTTAAAGATTTTGTTTAAAATGTTTTTTGATTTGCTGGTAATTGCTGAATATAGTACAGTGAGATCCCATGTGTCTTTAACTGTCTCTCTCTCTCTCAATGATATCACCTTACATAATTATAGTATACTACGAAAGCTAGGAAATTGACATTGGTACCATCTACAAAACATATTCAGATTTCAGCAGTCAAAATTATATTACCTTTTAATATTTCTTCCATTTTCTTATTTTAGTAATGAACTACACACTCAATTACATAATTTTTATTTATGGATTATGTATATATTCCATAATATATGAATTACATATGAGTAACAATGAAACAAAACATTCATTGTCTAGAAGAAGAGGCAGACTCATAATGCATAGTTGCCATATTTCATCTAATCTAAGATGCCATCAATTGTATGATGTACCATTATTTTATGTGACACAGAGAAATAAATTATGCTAAAATAACATTTTTGCCACTATAAGACATATCTTATTTCAGAAGTGTTAAAACATAAAATAAAAACTAAATTTTAAAATGGACAATATAGTGTAGCAAATACTATAATAGAGATATGTATATAATATTTTAGGACATACTTGAATAAGTAGTTTATATCCTGGGGTAGGTAATGGCTAAGAGAAAAGCACAGAGAAAACCCAGTGTAAGAGCAAGAAAACTTGGTGTAGGAGCTTGCCAGAGGGATAAAGGCAAAAAAGACACTTTGGGCTGGGAAACAGCTCATGGAAAGTGGGCTCATGAAAATGACCAGAGTGTTTTCATTCATTTTCAGTGGTCAGTGTAGCATGTGCTTGCAGGAATGACAAGAAGCTGGAAGGAAGGCTAGAGAAAAGACTGGAATCAGTAGGTGAAGAGCCATACATGTTACACTACAAAGGATGGATGTCATTATGTACTCACTGGGAAGTATTAAAGCAGAAGAGTGACATTATATTTTGGGGAAAAAATCCTGTGCCAACATAAAAATGATTTATAGGATAAAGACTGGAGGAAGGAGATACATAGAGTAATTGGTATCAGATCTGTAAAATTCATTACAAATGGCCAATCTGGACTAAGTTTTTTTTCTTAAAGAGAAAAATTCTTTAAATTAAATAATCAAATATCATTTAAAATGAGTGTTACAGTCTTATAATATTAAACTTATTTGATTACTTCCTGTCATCAGTCACAGTGAGAATTGTGTTCTTTTCAGTGAATTATTTAATCATTTATTTTGCATGTGTTTCACAGTGTCCCATCTTATGGATGTTTTCTTCTTCTATATTCTTTGTTGATCATAAGCCTCATGGTGTGGGAAGACAATTGATCACCATATTGTGGGGGACTGAATGTAAGGGCTAGAGACAAAATGCTAGAAGTGTAGAAGAGAAGATGAACTGTGGATTTACTGCAGTAAGTGTGGGCAAGAGAACAGGGACATTTGATGGTAAGTGGTAGCAAACAGATTCAGAAGTAGCAGTCTAGAGATGCTTAGGAAAAAATATTCAGATTCCCAAAAGATTGATGTTTTGTGCTGCACAGAACAGGCAGGGTCAAGAGTTAGTCCTGGTCTCCAGCAAGGGCATCTGGGTGAGAAGTAGCTCTTTACTGATCCAGAGAACATTGGAAAAGAAGCTTGAGCAGAAGGTTGATTAAGGCATATTACAATGAGTATCACTTTGGGACAAGGACTGGCTGTATCATTTGGGGGCTATTGTTTAAATTTCAAGATAAAGACAGCAGACAACTAAGCCAAGCCTGGAATCTGTCATTATGTAGGTTGCACATCCAGGAAGCTAGACTTGGTTGAGATTTCAGCAAAGATGTTAATTCAGTAGACAGGTAAGTACATGAGCTTGAGTTTGGACAACTGTGCTCAGTGGAAGAAACACTAAGTCAAAAGACCATAGAAAGCAGAAAAAGATAAATAATGACTTACTCCATTTCCGGGGCTGGGATTTAGCTCAGTTGGTAGAGCTCCGCTCTGCAGTCTCTGAGGTTCCAAGTTTGATTCCTAGCACCACAAAAACGGGAGAAGGACGTGGCACCCCACTCCTGAGGCAATCCTGAAACAGTCAGCCATTGAAATCCCTATGAGAGTCGCTATGAGTCAGACACGACTCGATGGCACCTAACAACAACAACAACTCCATTTCCAGAGAAAGTACAGAGGGAGAAGAGTGGACCCTGACATTTAAAGATGGAGAAAAAGAGTCATCAGGAAGAAAAGCAAAAGAATGGCCAGAGAAATGAAAGAAAACTTGTCTTTCCCCTGTTATAGTATTCATGTTATATTATAATTGCCCTGTGCTTACTCTGAATACAATTCTGGTGCAAACTATTTTCTTCTCTTCTCTGTTCATCCTGACATTTGAGGAGAATTAACAGGCTAAATTTAACCTGAAAAGAAACAGAAAATCAGCTATCTTATTTATTAGGGAGGTTAGAAATTATAGAGAGTATCTGTTTTTCTCAGTGCATCCAAGAAATTCATGGGTATCAGTTGGAAATATCAACATTTCCCTGAGTTGAGTATGGTATGTCTGTCCTTAACTTAAGGTAGGAAACAACTGGAACACATTGGAATTTGTTAAGTGTTTGTGTGGTGTAATATCAAGGTAATATAGAGCTCACGCAAGGGGAAACCTGGAAAACAATGATATAGTAGTATGGTCCAATCTTTGAATATCTTTCTTCTCTAGTGCTACCCAAATATTTATCTGTGGTCATGAGTTTGAATTTAGGAAGACAATCCCTGGAAAGGAGCAGTGTGGTTGTAGAGAAGTTTGCCAAGGTTTGGGATTCAGACTCAGGTAGTGGTGATATTGGACAGAAGTCTGAAAATTAGTATAGCTATCCCATTCTCACAAGGAAAGGCATAGTCCCTTTGCCAAGTTTTAAACGGCTGATACTCTAAAAAATGGGAGAAGGACCCAGAAACCCACTCCCAAAAAACAATCAGCCATTGAAAACCCTATGAACATCAGAGAAGCACGATAGTAGTATTTTATCTGTTGAACGTAGGGTTGCTATGAGTTGGACACTGACTTGATGGCACTTAGCAACAACAATTTTAAAAAAGAGAAAAATCCATCAAAAAGATATAACAATTGGAAATATATATTCATTGAGCATCAGTGCACCTAATTTCAAAGAACAAACACTATTGGACATAAAGAAGCTGATAGCTCCAGATATAATAATAGTGGGTAACTTCAATACCCTACTCTCATCAACAGATAGAATATCTAAATGAAAAATCAACAAAGAACCTTCAGAAACTGCAACATAGATCAAATGGACTTAACAGGTATCTACAGAATATTCCCTCCAAAAGCTACAGAATACACACTCTTCTCAGCAGCCCAAGGTATTTCACAGATTCCTCTGGAGTGCAATTAGGTGCTCTGGTATCCCCATTCCTCACAAGGCTATCAATAATTTCTCATGATCCCACAGTCAAATTCCTTTACATAGTCCATAAAACATAGATAGACATACATCTTTCTAGTATTCTCTGCCTTTGGCTAATATCCACATGACATCAGCAATCATGTCTCTGGTTCCATACCCTCTTCCAAAACTGGGTTGATTTTCCAGCAGTTCCTGGTCTATATACTCCTGTGGTCACTTTTGAATGATCTTTAGCAAAATTTTACTTGTGTGTGATATTAGTGAAAGTATTTGAGAATTTGCACATTCACTTGGATCCTCTTTCTTGGGAACAGGCATAAATATGGATTTCTTCCAGTCAGTTGGCCAGGTATCTGCTTTTCAAATCTCTTGGCATAAACAATTTAGCACCTCCAGTGCTGCATCTGTTTATTGAAACATCTCTGTTGGTATTCCATCAATTCTTGGAGCCTTGTGTTTTGCCAGTTCCTTCAAGGCAGCTTCCACTTATTCCTTCAGTACCATGGGTTCTTGATCACACCCAGCCTCTTAAAATGTTTTGTCATCCATCAATTCTGTTTGGTATAATGACTCTGTGTATTTCTTCCATTTTCTTTTGATGCTTCCTGGGTCATTTAATATTTTCCTTGTAGAATCCTTCATTACTGCCACCAGAAGCTTGAATTTTTCCTTTAATTCCTTAAACTTGGGAAAACAATGTTTGTTCTTCCCTTTTGGTTTTCTATTTCCAGCTCTTTGCACATGTCATTATAATATTTGATTTTGTGTTCTTGAGCTTCCTTTTGAAATCTTCTGTTTTGTTCTTTAACTTTGTCATTTCTTCCTTTTACTTTAGCTGCTTGTTGTTCAAGGGCAAATTTCAGAGTCTCTTTTGTCATGTAACTTGGTCTTTTCTTTTTTATCCTGTCTTTAAAATAACCTTTGGCTTTCTTCATGAATGATATCTTTGATGTCATGTCACAACTTGTTCAGTCTTCCATCATTACTGTCTAACACATCAAACCTGTTCTTGAAGTGATCTCTGAACTGTGATGGAATATAGTCAAGCTCATACCTTGGCTTTCATAAACCTGTTCTGATTTTCTTCAGTTTCAGTTTGAACTTGCATTTGTGTGGTTGATTGTCTGATCCACAATCAGCACATGGTCTTATTCTGATTTTTGATATTGAGCTTTTCCATCGTCTTTTTCCACAAATGTACTCAGTTTGGTTCCAGTATGTTCCATCTGGTGAGTTCCATGTGTATAATAGCCATTTATGTTAGTGAAAAATGTATTTGCAATGAAAAGGTTATTGGTCTGACAAAATTCCATTATGTGATCTCTAGCATCATTTCTGTCACCAAGGGCATACATTCCAATTACTGAGCCTTTTTCTTTGTTTCCAACTTCTGCATTCTAGTCATTGGTATTATTAGTACATCCTGATTGCATGCTAATCTATTTCAGATTGTGGAAGCTGATAAAAATCTTCCATATTTTCATTTGTGGCCTTAGTGGTCAGAGTGTAAATTTGAATAATGTCATATTAACTGGACTTCCTTGTATGCCAGTTATTATTATGGATATTATTCTAGCACTAACAGCACTGTACTTCATAAGAGATCTTGAGATGTCTTTTTTGATGATGAATGTAGCCCCATTTCTCTTTTTGATTCCATGCAGAGTACACCATATTATTTTCTGATTCAAAGTGACCCATGCCAGTCCATTTTAGCTCACTGATGCCTAGATTGTCAATGTTTATGTGCTCCATTTCCCTTTTGATGATTTCTAATTTTCCTAGATTCATACTTCATACATTCCACATTCCAATTATTCATGGAGGTTTACAGTTGTTCCTTCTCATTTTGAGTTGTGCCACATCAGCAAATGGAGGTTCCTGGGGCTTTACTCCATTCCTGTCATTAAGGTAGACTCTACTTTGAGGAGACAGTTCTTCCCTAGTCATCTTTTGAGTGCCTTCCAACTTGGTCATCTCAGTTTTCAGGCACTATATCTGACAGTGTTTCTTTGTTATTCATAGAGTTTTTAATGACTTATTTCAGGAGTCTGTTAGCTGTGTCCTTCTTCCTAGTCTGTCTTACTCTGGAAGCTCCCCTAAAACCTGTCCACCAAAGGTGACCCTGCTGATATGTGTAACACTGGTGGCAGAGCTTTTCACATCACAGCAATACATAATCTCCCACAGTACAGCAAACGGAGAGATATGTGGAAGTAGTATAATTTAGAAAAGATTATTTGCTTTTGATAGGTCAGTTATAACTTTCAATAATTCAAATACATTATTCCAATTTATTCTCAAATTAGATTTAAAAGGTAAATTTTGTCATTCTCTTTGTAGTACAGATATGAAAACTTTGGCACAGAAAGATTAAGTAGGTTGTCCAAGAATAACTATGATGAAAACAATAGTGGAGAACTAGTAGAACCTATGGTTCTCATAATCCCAGATTCGCTAACAGTGCACTTAACCAGTAGGGAAGACTGACATTCTACCATCATAACTGCAGACTCTGCATAACCTCAGCGGACTATGCTTCAGCTCACTCTATGGCTTTATTTTCTTCAAGGAGGTAAAGTGTGATACATTCCATTTTTAAAAGGTAAACTTTTTCCCCTCTCTTTCAGATCACTTTCCTATCAGTTTATTAACTATGTATTCAATAATTTATACAATCTCAACAAATTATAGGACTGGATTTCTTTGTAATTTAAATATCAGGAAGTTTTTAGGCATTATCATTCCACTTACTGATTACTTTTACTCCTATTTCTCTGCTTCATTTATTTAAGAAAACATTTGAAATTAAATTAAACCATCCATCTGTCATTATTTGAATACAGTGATGAATATTTCACATATGAAGAAGTAAGGCTGATTTCTTGTGGAATGATGTTGGAATTTCTTGTGGAATATTGGGAAACTGAAATTATAGGGTGATTTGTTGCACCTTATGCAATGGAACACTTGGTTTTATTGTAAGAACATTCCACCCTCCCCCCCCCTGGAAATTTGGAAGAAATGAACAATTAGGTCAGTTTTTAAATGTTAAAATGCTGTACAATGAAATGAGAAAGAGGGAAATAAAAGTCTTCAAGAACTGTAGTGACCCAAGAGAGAGGTGGGATATTAATAACACTAATAGCAATATTGTTGGTGATAACAATGGGTAAGCCCTACATGGCACTGTGTTAAAAGGGCTTCCATAAATTACCTGTGCCAGTTTTAGGACAAGCCTATGACACAACCAGGGAGGTGGAACTTCTGAACCATTCACTTGGACTCTGTTGCTGGATGGGAAATGCAAAACTATAACCACCACACTTAGCTGGAGTCTGGGAAGTCAGTGTATCAGAGGAAACATTTCAGATAAAGCTGAAATGATGCCCGTCAATAAGATTCTACTGGGCTGGGGACCAAAGCTCTCTGCCTTACTGGTGTAATGATCTGACTCCTGTTTGCCTCACCTTCTTCCTGCCAGCCCTCACCTAAAACACAGTCTCCTAGAAGTTATTTATCTTCTTCAAAGGATGTGGAGTTTATAACATAGAGTTATGGCAAAATAATTGTTTTGTTATTTGAGTTGTATTTTCAAAGGTATTGACAAGATTTATGTTTGAGGAAAACATAAAAAGCAAAGTGGGTCTTAGTTTTCCCCAATTGTCATTGTAGACAGACAGATAAAACTTCATTTAGAGTGGGAGATGAGAATCTATTCTGTACATCTTGAGAAGAAAGATGTAAATTATCATCTTGGGCATTTAGAGAAAGCAAGGCAATAGCTGTTACTCTAGGAGATATGAAATTGTGCCCCACTTGCCTAGAAGTGACACCCATGATTTGAAAACAAGAACATATGAAAGTATTATCAAGTCTTAATGTCAAAAGAGGTCCAGAAGACAGAATGTGTGAATTGAGAATGTGGGATATTCAGGGCCTTTCGGGAAAGGGTAAATTGCTTTTGATGTAGCCTGTTTCTTTCCCTGGGGAAATCCTATCACATATTTGATTTTTAGCTGCAATGTGTTACTACATATTTATGCCCTTGAATACATATTTATTACAGTTTTATGCAGCCCATTTTCATGACGTGAATTGTTTGTCTCTCTTAAGGGATATCTGTGTTTGTTCCTAAGATTATATCAAACGAGAAAAATATGGAAAATAACTCCATTTGATGCAGATGAGATTCTGCTCTGCAAGTCAAACCAAACAATTAAACATGACTGGAAATCAGTGAGGAAATTTGCACCTATGATTTGTGATTAATTTCTTTACAATTGTTTTTTCAGCTCACTTCTGATGATTGTTAAATGCTCTCTTTTATAAATGTCTCCTTTTTATTATGAAATAAATCCAAGCTTAAAAAATACTTTATGTATACATTAATGCAAATACTGGAAATTTTGAGGACTACAGGGAGACTTTGATGTTGTATTAAGTTTATATTACAAATATCTTCTCCTGTCTCCCAAGAGTTTGAGTTAATCACCATCCCACCTCACTATTTCTGCTTTTATCTTGTCTGCCACAAGCCTAAAATGAAAGAAAGTTTTTCTGATCTATCTCAGAGAAATGATAACGTCAAAATTTGGGGGCGTGATTGCATCCTGTCCAACACCCACCATCTCAGATGGCCATTGACATCTTACCCATAAATCCAACAGTGATGGCTACATTAATGAAAAAAAATAAGTAGTAATTATAGGTCTCGTACTATCTCAGACAACCCCTCATTTTCATAGCTACCAAGTCTAAAACCTCCACATGTCTATCAGCTTGTTGTGCTATGGGGACTTGTGTGTGGATATGGTGCTGAAAGCTATGCCACAGTATCTCAGAAACCAGCAGAGCCACCCACAGTGGGCAGATTTCAGCTGAGCTTCCAGACTAACACAGAGTAGGGAGAAGGACCCAGCAGCCCACTACCAGCAATCATTGACAACCCTATGAATAACAGCAAAGCATTGTCAAATCTAGCGCTAGAAAATGAGCCTCCCAGGGTGTGAGACATCAAAAGAAGTCTGGGAAAGAGTTATCTCCTCAAAGTAGAGCTGGCATTAATAGTGAGAATGGAGTAAAGCCCCTGGGGCTTCCTTTTGCTGATGTGACATGATTCAAAATGAGAAGAAACACGGAGCCTGCAACAATGGGCTCAAATATAAGAAGATCATGTGCATGGCACATTGTTGGGTAGTGTTTTGTTCTGCTGTACATAGGATCACTATGAGTTGGATGCAATTCGATGGCATCTATCAACATGTCTAACAATCACCATTAGAAAGTTTAGAATGATTACTTGACTTCTATTCCTTAGTCCAAAGTGTTCAAAACCTGGGTTAGATCAACCATTCTGAAGCCAAAGGTTTTAATTCCAGGGATTTGTTTTGACCATGTTGGGCCATTGTAAATGCATATTGTCAAATTAAATTTGGCTTGAAAGGGCTGGGGATGTAGTTTAGTTGTGGAAGCACTTGCTTAGCCTGCTCAAGGCCCAGGATTTGATCCCTAGCATTGTGTGTGTGTGTACGTGTGTCAGGGGAGTATTTGGCTTGAGATCATTCCCATACCTTGAGTTCATTTACTGATGACCATAACCTAACTTAGTATTCTAAGCTAACTTAGTATACTACCAAACTGAAACTCTGACTTATATGCATAACAAATAACGAAGTCTCAGTCAGTCACAGGCAACTGAGTGATCAGACCATGTCCAAACTGTAAATGCCTAGCTATAACCAATCAAGCTGTTAGTGCATTTTATTTCCTGATCTGTTTGTAAATAAACAATGTCACAAAAAATGAACAGTGTTCATTAGAAATAACATTTTTGAAAAGTATTTCAGGCACAGGAGAAAAATCTTTACAAAGATATAGAGAAGGAAAAACAATGTAGTACCTTTGAGAACTGGGAGACAAGTCATTATATGGGTGAGAAATAAAAGATGCAGGCAGGAATGGCAAAAGGTATACCAGACATCACTTGTATCTAATATAAAGGAAATCAGACTTTCAGAAGACTATAATTTTAAAGATTTGGAACTTAGAACATCCTTGATGAAGATTATGTTTTACAAAGATTATTTGGGCTGGAGCACAATCCTATCATAGCATGATAGGCCTCCATGGACATAAAACTTGTCATAAAGTCAAGGCAAGAGTTTTGGACACATTGGAGGAACAAACAAAACTGCCACAAAAGGAATGGAGAGGAAGAAATGCAATGTTTTTAGGATTCATGTAGCTATTATTTGTATCTGTGGTTTGTTAACTTTATTGATATGCTATTGTATTCTCTGTAAGGTAGAATTGCTACTCTGTAGCAATATTTGTGTGTCCATTCATCAGTTGATGGACACTGATGTAGTTTATAGTTTTTGGAGATTATGAATAAATCTATAATAAACATTTATCTACAAGTGTTGTGAAAATGTAAGTGTCATTTTTCTTGCATAAATACCTAGGAGTGGCATTCTTGAGTCGTAAGTATACAATCAATTTGAGAAGAATCTGCCATACTGGTTTCAAGCACTTTAGAATTGCCACTATAAAACTAAAATTAGCCATTTTAAAACGTTTGTGGCAACACTTCATGATGATTTTAATTTGAATATTTCTAATGAGTAATGGCATTGCATCTTTTCATGTGCTAATTTTACATCCACATATCTTTTTTGTGATATGCCTATCAACAGTTTGCCCACTTATTTTTATTAAATTGTTTATTTTTTTGTTATTGGGTTTACATATTTATAAATGTATTCAGGGTACAAGTGTTTTGCCAGGTATATATTTTATAAGTATTTTCTCTTCATCTGTAGCTGATCTTTTCCTTTCCTTAACACTACCTTTTAAAGAGCTGAAGTCTTTAAATCTATGTATAAATGTATGAAATCTTACCTATCATTTGTTTCTTTTATAGGTTGGGCTTTTGGTATTTTGCTTAAAGAGTCTTTGTCTAACCGAGACCAAAAGATTTTTTTTCAATTGTTTTTTATTCCCAGAAGTTTTATACTTTTAGGTTTCACATTTATGTCTATGATCTACTTTGAGTTAATTTTGACATACATGTGAGGCGTAGGTTGAAGTTCATTAAAATTTTTTTTGCAAATAGTTCAATTATTCCAGAACCATTTGTTAAAAGATGATCTCTGTTGAGTTGCCTTCAGACCTTTAGTCAAGAATCAGTTGACTGTATGTGTTTGGATTTACAATTTTTCTTGTTTCTTCTTCAGTATATTAAAAACTCATTGATGCCTAGTATCTTTTACCATACTGATGTTTCTGTTAGTTCCCATTATATATAAGAGATATTCCATGAATGTTAGAGGTTGAAAAAAATCAGATTTTTTTTTTCTGTAGTACTTGGTGTTTGAACCCAGGGCTTCACTGGGCTGCACTTCCAGTCTATTTTGTACTTTATTTTATTTATTTATTTTGGGTCAGAGTCTTGCTAAATTACAAAGGGTGACTCTGGCCTTGAACTCGCCATCCTCCTGGCTCCACCTCTTGAGTCTTGGGATTATAGGTGTGAGCCACAATACCTGGCAAAAATCAGTGTTAAGAACATCAGGAGTTGGGTTTGACTCTTATCTCTTCCATTCATAAGAGTGACTTGAAATCAGTTACATATCTTTTCCACATGCAAATTTCCATAATTTTTGGCGTCATAACATTTATCCCATAGAATATTGGGAGGATTAAATGAATATAGGAAAAAAATTGGCATTTGCTATGATGCCAAAAGTATACTTGGTTCTCTGTATAGTCATTTATGTAGTGAAATAATGGAATCAATCTTTATGTAAGAAGAAAAAGCATGAAAGCATGGATATTGAATTATGTGGACTCAGTTAAATTCGCATGTTTCCCAAAGAATATTAGGACTTCCAGTCACCTATGAAATAGCAGCTGCTATCAATTATGTACTAATTTGAGCAAACCAACACCAACTCAGTGAGGCTGTTCTGAGACAGAAGAAAAGGCCAAATGAGTACCAAATCGGTCTTTCTATTTTGACCTGGAAATCTCAATATCTTTACCAGTGGGTCCAGGAGTGGCAATACTTTTCATATTTCTGTGCAAAGGAGTTCTTGTTTCCTTAGATGTGTCTGCTTAGTCATGTGGATGTGTTGAGAGACTTACGTGCATTACGGAAAGTTTTTCCATGTCTCTACAAGATGTTCTGACCTGCCACTGCTTTTGACAGTCATTTGACATCTCTGCACATTTCCTTTCCTGTCATTTCCATTAACATAAAAATTGTGAGACTTGGTCTAAAAATATCTGACTTCTAAACAGAAAGATTTTGTTTGACAACAGAATGCATGATGGTAGCTACTTTGAACTCCTTGTTACACGTTCACCCATTTCTCAGGACTGCTCAGGTCAGCTTGTACAGGACCACGTCAGGGTATATATCCCAGGCATGACTGACAAGGCTGCCAGGCCAGATTATTTTGGGCACCGATGTCAGAATTTTTTAGTTACTCATTTTGTGAGATTTTTTTCTTCTACTAAACAAAATCTCAGAATTTTAAGCTCAGATGTGATTTATTGGTGAAAACAATCAAAGACTGAACAGTTTTACTAAGATGGGAATCTAAACAGACATCATTCCCCAAAAGTGCTAGTGGGCTGATTGAAATCTGCTTTACTTTGGCTGAATGTATTGAACACTAAAAGATTCAGAATCCTTGGAGAGGACCCATGAACAGTACAATGTTTGTCACTTTCCATGGATGTGACAAATACCTGAGAAAAAAGGAAAAAAGAAAGGAAAAAAGATTTATTTGGTTCACAGTTTCAGAGGCTTCAGTCCATGGTCACCTGCTTCCTTCATTTCTGGATCATGGTGAAGAAGAATATAATGGTGGAGAGCATGTGCTAGGACAAAGCTGCTTACCTCAGGACAGCCAGGAGGCAGAGAGAGAGAGGAGAGAAAGGGGGGGGAGGGGTCCTAATACACTCTTCAAGGGCATGACCACAATGACCTACTTCCTTCAGCTTGGTGCCACCTCTTAAAGGTTGCATCAACTCCTGATAGTACCAAGGCTGGTGACTAAGTATTTAGCACACGGACCTTTGGTGGACATTTCAAATGCAAACCATAACAGGTGTGTCAATAGCAGCTGTGTGGCCTTGTGGTGGACATCACATAGCCATCTCTCAGTGTCAGGATAAATGATACTACTTTTTGTGGCTCTCTCATGGGTGGAGATAGGGTTGAAACTTTAAAAATATCCTTGGCTCACTTCCTATCTCAAAGTTCATAAAGCACGCCCAAGAACTTTCCAAATTAGATGTGTGCACAGAAGAAAAACCTTTATTTTGTGAAGACACAGCAAATTCTGCCAAACCTTCCTATTGCCTTGGCAATTCAATTAGGTTTGAATGAGTTCTGATAGTTTGATTCTACCTGTAGTGTTCATTGGCTTGCAAGCACTCACAGAAAAGCACTGAGGATTCATTTTTATCAAGATTTTTTTCCTGACCTAATCATTATCAACGAGTGCCTTTCTTTTTGTGATGTTCAAATACAGCTGACTTCTTGGATATCTGACCTGTGTAGTCACGCAGGTTCCAGCACTTAGAAGGCTCTCATATTTGACCTTTGCTGCTGTTGTAGAATTTGACACTATTTTTGGAACAGAATAACAGAGAAGGAATTCTTTAGAAGGCTCGGAGGGTCAATGGCAATTTCAAGAACAGCATTGGAAAATGCTAGGGATTGCTGGGATTGGGTATTTCTGGTTTCAGCCCAGGTGTTAACTCTGGGAAAAGGTGGTCATGCAGTGTTCCTGTCCACACTGCTGGGCACAGTGTGCCCAAGTCACTGTCAATAGGGAAGAAATCCAAACTTATCTACTTTTTTGTACTACTTGCTCTCAACCCAGAGTCCAGGCTGTGAACCTCTGGTTTCCTGAGGCTACCTTGTGTCTAGACTTGCTACCAGGATGGGGAGAGGAAATTATTTCAGTCTGCTGATGGCTAACAACAACAACATCTCTTGTGAGAGAGTAGATACTGCCAACCACCAGGATTCACACAAAGGGATATTCCCTAAACAATGAGTAGACAACAGCTCACATTCTGGACAGTCAGAACACAAGAAAGAAAAACGTGACATGTATCCACCTTACCTGACTTCTAAAATACTTCACTTTTGAGTTTTCTAAACATCTAACCAATTCCTTGTGTTCCCGAAATCTTCATCTGTTAATTCTTCCATGCTGTTGCTCGTGAACACTTTATTTTAATTTTAATTTTTTTGTGGTGTTAGGGATTGAACCCAGGTCCTATGGATGCTAGACAACTGCTGTTCTTGCTACTCCTCCAGTTCTCTACCTTATTTTTAATTCTTATTTACATACATTTCTAGGTGAACTCTTTTTCCTGTATGGCTGAGGATCCTAAATAACTCCAAAATCAGCTTTATCTATCTTCTTCTCCTGGGATATCAACATCCCTTGGACCATTTCTGTGTAATACGATTGAAGTAAAAAAAAAATTCCCTCTTTAAAACCTATAATTCGAATAAGCCTAATTCATTTATATGAGTGCTTAGAACATCAGTGAGAGATTTCCACTGCCAAGTCTCCAAAATGTAATGATTTTGGAAGCTAATTCTGTAGAAACTCAAGATCTTTCTTCCAATTATTAATCTAGGGAAGGTAGGTTAAATGTTGAGGAGGCTAATTAGAAATATCTAATTTAGATATTTCACCAGGACAAAATATCAAATCGATGCAATATTGAATTGATGATCGTGCAGGAGAAATGAACTCATTTTAACTATTCTGTTGTCTTTTTGTTTGTGTAAATATTTGTTCTAAATATATACAATAGAGCAGATTACATTTCTTCTGAAATTATAGAATTTCTTTCAGCTCCTTTTTGTACTGACTACAGACTTATTAGGTCTTTGATAAAGTCCTTTTAATTTACACATCATTAAGAAATTCACACACTCTCAGGTTCAAAGGAGAGCAAGGCAGGTTGAATAAACTTTACATAAGTCAAGGAGTGTGGCCAGCCTGTTTTAATTGCACCATTTTTTTCAGGCTCCTATTAATTTTTACTAGGGCCCTGCCTTAAGGTTCTATCTTGTCACTTTTCTGAAAAGTACATAAAAAAAGGAAGACAGATGAAGGTGGAAGCAGAGGACACTAAAGAAGGATAAAATACACCAAAGTTAAGACACTGTCCCAGTTTTTCCCTCACTTTCTCTCACCTTGTCTTTCTTGGCTCTTGAAACAGAAGTGTGAGCATAAAGAGAGATGAAGCCTTAGTCAGTCACATGCTAACAAATGTTTCTTACCTCCATCTTACAGTCGATCTACTCTGTAGAGTATTTCCTGTAAATTGTAGGATCAGTTAAAACATAATTTTGACATGATTTCCAAAATTAAATGTTTTTACTGCTATCTACTATACCATATTTTAGTAATGATGGCAACCAGTTCACATGCCTCAGCTATGACCAGGTTTTATTTTCACAGTGGATATTTTACTATATTCACAGAAGTTCATCTAAAAATATCACCAATGAATAGTTTAGATTTAATGTAATATTTTAGATATTAAATCATCATTTCAAGTCTTTCAGGGAGTTTCAATAATATAGAAATAACTGAACAAAATATGAAGCAGCCTATAGACTGGTAAATATGGGGAAACAAACTATAAGAACATTAAAAACATAAGCATACATAAAACAAAGGTTCAAATTTGTAATCTTTATACCTACTCCTTTTATCTTAGTAATATAAAACTCTTTTACAAGGCATGCTTAAAATTATAACACTGTAATGTCAGGTGCCACTGAGTCTCCTCTTACTCATCGTGACCCAATGTACAATGGAACAAAACACTTCTTGATACCGTGCCATGCCTGGCACTGTGTCAGTGCTTCTCTGCTATTCATAGGGTTTTCAATAGCTGATTATTTCAGGAGTGGGCTGCCAGGTCCTTCTCCCATTTTTGCAGTGCTGGGGATCAAACCCTGGGCCTCAGACAACACAGACTAATACTCTACCTACTAGAGCTAAACCCCATCCCCTGGTGTCCAATTTTGTCAGATCTTGGAAGCTAACTAGGGTCGGGTCTGGTTATTTCTTGGATGGGAGCCCACCTGGGTATACCCAACATTGTAGAGAGAAGGAAGAAGGACCTGGCAGTCCACTCCCAAAAAACAACCAGCCGTTGAAAATCCTGTGAATGGCAGAGAAGTACTGACAATAGTATCAGACATGGTACAACGTCAGAGTATGTTCCATCTGTTGTACATAGGGTCACTATGAGTCAGACGTGCCTCAACGGCACCTAACAACAACAAAACAAGAGTAATAGAAATATCAAAATCAAATACCTGGCATATGTAAATATATGATTATCCATTTTATCCCTGTTTTTCTTTCCTGTGCATTTCAGAATGACATTACATACTGGAAATTGATTAAGCTTCTAGAAATGGCAGGTTCTATGTGGGTCTTAGTTCTTTTGAGTTCATTTGGTTCTCACCATTCAGTGCCTTTCCATCATGAAGAACTATTATGTTATACCAATGTTAATTTATGTTATGATCATGCTAATTTTCCTAGAACCTGTTCTCATTACTGGTACTATTTAAGATTGTAGTCACCAAAACTCTTTAGGAATTTTCCCATGCCACATGGAATTTCCACATCATATCATAAACATTCAATTGACAACTGTGTTGTGTCTCATCTTTGGCCTTATTGTCTATAAACTCTTTCTTCTAAAGCCACTGCTTGCGGCTTGCTTGCTTTCTCTCTCTCTGTCTCTTTTCTTTTTCTCTTTCTTTCTTTCTTTCTTTCTTTCTTTCTTTCTTTCTTTCTTTCTTTCTTTCTTTCTATTTGGGAGTTGAACCCAGGGGCTTGCACATACTTACAAGTGTTGTACCACTGGGCCCATTTTTAAATTTAAAATTTTGAGACATATCGCATCTATGGCAAACTTATGATCCCCATCGCAAATTCCTGAGTCACTAGGATCACACACAGCAATGGTACCCAGCTAAGCCATTGTTTTAATACAAAGTCACATTATCTCCTGGTAACTGATTGCAAAGTTGTACTAAATGTTGCTCCTGTCTCCAGTTGACTTTCTGTTGATACATTCCTCATTTCTGGTAGAATAATCCTTCTAATATTTTGATGTGGTCATTTTATTTCTTAGGTTAAAACTACAATTGCATCCAACTGCCTTTAGAATGAAATCTAAAATTCTTATCATTACTTACAAGACTGACAACTTTACCATTTCATTGCACTTATTGTTAGGTGCCCTCTAGTCTGGTCCAATTCATACTGACCCTAAGTACAACAGAATGAAACTCTCTCTAAACTGTGATATACACGTGGTCTTTTTATGTTTCAGCCCAATGTTGCAGCCACTATGTTTCTTCTCATGCCACATCAGCAAGAAGAGGTCACAGGGGCTTTAGTCCATCCCTGTCATTAAGGTCAACTCTACTTTGAGGAAGCAACTCTTCCCCAGTCCTTTCTTGAACGCCTTCTAGCCTGGGGGACTCACTTTTTAGCACCATATTTGACAGTGCTTCTTTGCTATTCATCAGGTTTTCAATGGCTAATTGTTTCAAGAGTGGGCTTCTAGGTCCTTCTGCTTGATCTGTCTTAGTCTGGAGGCTCAGCTAAAACCTCTTCACTAAGGTTTTCCCTGCTGGTATCTGAGATCCCAGTGGCATAGATTTCAGCATCCCAGCAACACTCAAGTACCTACAGCATGACAACATGATGCTTCCAGATGAATTTTAGAATTTTTTTCTATTTCTGTGAAATAGAAATTATGAAAGGGTTTGCATAGAATCACTAGATCATTTTTGGTAGTATAGCCATCTTCACAATATTAATTTTTTTCTGATCTATGAGTAAAGGAGGTATTTTCATTTTCTAGTGTCTTCTCTAATTTCTTTAGTGTTTTAAAGTTTTTCATTGTAGAAATCTTCAGATTCCTTGGCTAAATTTATTCCTTGATATTTTATATATTTGGAGTCTACTGTGAATGGGATTGCTGTTTTGATTTCTTTCTCCTCACTTTCATTATTCTTACGTAGGTACGCCGATTTTTGAATGTCTACAGGCATACCCCCCACTTTTCTGTCAGTTTGCTGTACTGTGGGGGCTTGAATGTTGCTGTGATGCTGAAAATTATGTTACCAGTGCTTCAGATATCAGCAGGGCTGCCCATGGTGGACAGGTTTCAGCTGTTCTTCCAGACTAAGATAGATTAGGGAGAAGGACACAAATGCCCACTGCTAATATAATTGATATTGTTGTTAGGTGTCATTGAGTTGAGTCTGCCTCATAGTAATCCTATATACAACAAGATGAGAAACTCCCCAACAAGGTGCCATGCCCAACACTATTAGTGCTTTTCATTCAGTTTTTGATGACTGATTATTTTTGGGGAGTGGGCTGCTGGGTCCTTTACCCAAGCTTACAGTGCCAAGTGTTCCCTGGCAGTCTCCCATCCAAGTACTAACCAGGCTCCATCCTGCTTAGCTTCAGAGATCTGACAAGATCAGATGTCAGGGTGATATGGCTGCAGGTACCCAAAATAGTTAGCCACTGAAACCCCTATGAATAACAGAGAAACATTGACAAATATAGTGCCAAAAAATGAGCCCACCAGGTTGGAAGGCACTCAAAAAATGACTGATTGTGGATCAGACCATCAATTGCTGATATTCAGGTTCATACTGAAACTGAAGAAAACTAGAACAAGTATATGGGAGCCAAGGTATGACCTTGAGTATATCCCATCTGAGTTCAGAGGCAATTTCAACAGTAGGCTTGATGTGTTAGACAATAATGATAGAAGCCCAGATGAGTTGTGGCATGATATCAAAGATCATTTATGAGGAAAGTAAAATGTTATTAAAAAGGTCATTTATGAGGAAAGCAAAATGTTATTAAAAAGACAGAAAAAAAGAAAAGAATAAATTACATGACAAAAGAGACTCTAAATATTTCCCTTGAATGTTAAGAAGCTAAAGTAAAAGGAAAACAGGACAAACTTAATGAACTAAGCACAAGGTTTCCAAGGGCAGTTCAAAAAGAGAAAATCAAATATTATAATGATATGTGCAAAGAGCTGGAGATAGAAAAGTAAAAGGGAAGTACATGCTCTATTTTCTTAAGCTTAGAGAATTGAAGAGAACATTTAAGCCTCAAGTGGCAATAGTGAATGATTCTATGGGGAAAATATTAAGCAATGCAGGAAATATCAAAAGAAGATGGAAGGAATACACCAAAAAGAATTGCTTGCATATATTTCAAGCGGTTGCATATAATCAGGAACCAATGGTACTGAAGGAAGAAGTGGAAACTGCTTCAAAGGAGTTGGTGAAATACGAGCCTCCACGAATTGATGGAATATCAATAGAGATGTTTCAATAAACAGATGCAGCACTGGAGGTGCTAAATTGTTTATATCAAGAGATTTGGAAAGCAGCTACCTGGTGAACTGACTTGAAGAGAACAATATTTGTGCCTATTCCCAAATAAGGAGATCCCACTGAGTGTGGAAATTATCAAATGATATCATTAATATTGCATGGAAGTAAAATTTTGCTAAAGATCATTCAAAAGCAATTGTAGCAGTATATTAGCAGGAACTGCCATAAAATCAAACCAGATTCAGAAGAGGGAGTGGAACCATATCATTGCTGATATCAGATGGATGTTAGCTTAGAATACCAGAAAGATATCTATACTTTATGTACTATGCAAAGGCATTTGACTATGTGGATCACAACAAACTATAGATAACATTGCAAAGGACGAGAATACCAGAGCATTTATTTATATTCATGAGGAATATGTACATGGAGCAACAGGCTGTCATTTGAACAGAACAAGGAAAGATTACCTGGTTTAAAGTTAGGAAAACTGTGTGTCAGGGCTGTATCCTTTCACTGTATCTCTTCAATTTCTGTGCTGAGTAAAAAATCTGAGAAGGTGGATTTTATGAAGAAGAACGTGGCATTAGGATTAGAGAAAGACTCATTAACAACCTGTATTATGCAGATGACACAACTTTGCTTGCTGAAACTGAAGAGGATATTATATATATATATATATATATATATATATATATATATATATAATGAAGTATATACTATGTATATACTACAAAGTATATATGATGAAGATCAAAGAACACAGCCTTCAGTCTGGATTACATTTCAACATTAAGACACAGAAATCCTTACAACTGAGTCAGTATGCAACTTTAGTATAAATAGAGAAAAGATTGAGGTTGTCTAAGACTTTGCTTTACTGAGTTCTACGATGAACACCCATGGAAGCATCAAGAAATCAAAAGATGCATTGAATTGGGAAAAGCTATTGTGAAAGATCTCTTCAAAGTGTTGAAAAGTAAAGATGTCACATTGAAGATGAAGATGAACCTGACTCATGCCATGGTATTTTCAGTCACATCATATGATTGTGAAAACTGGGTGTTGAATAAGGGAGACATGAGAAAAAAATGACACTCCTGAATTATGGTGTTGGCAATGAATATTGAATATACCATGGACTGCCAAAAGAATTAACAGATCTGTCCTAGAAGAAGTGCAATAACCAGAATGCCTCTTGGAAGCAAGAATGGCTAGACTGCTTTTTATGTATTTTGGACACAATGTCAGGAGGGACAAATCTCTGGTGAAGGACATGATGTTTGGGAGAGTGGTGGGTAATTGTGAAAAGGAAGACCATAAAGTGGATGAGTTGACATTGTGTCTACAATAGTGGACTTGAACATAAAAAAAGTTGTGTGAATGGTCCAGTGTCAGGTATTGTATTTTTCTATTGGAACACAGGGTCATTAGAGTTAGAACTGACTCAGGGGACAATAACAATAACAACAACATTTTTTGAATATTGATTTTCCATCCTGCTACTTTGATGCAGGTACTTATGAGACCTAAGGGTATTCTGGTGGAGTCTTTGGGGTCTTTTAAGTATAGGATCATATAATCTTCAAATGGGGATAATTTGACTTCTTCACTCTCTTTTGGTACCCCATTTGTTTCTTTTTCTTGTCTTATTGCTGTAGCAAAAACTTTAGTCACTATATTGAATAAGAGTGGAGAGATTGGACCCCCTCATTTTTTCTCAATTTTACAGGAATGGTTTCAGTGTTTCCCCATTTACTACAATGTTTGCTATGTATTTGTCATATATTGCCTTTATGGTGCTGAAGTATATTCCTTCTACTCCCAGTTTGTTCAGGACTTTTATCATGAAGGGAAGTGGGACTTTGACAAAGACTTTTTGTGCATCTACTGAAGTGATCATGTGATTTTTTTCTCTGAGTCTATTGATGTGTTGAATTATATTTATTGATTTGTGTGTCTTGAATCAGCCTTGCATCTATGGAATGAAAGTCACTTGTTCATGATATATGATCATTTATCTGTGTTGTATGTGGTTTGCAAATATTTTATTGAGGATTCCTGCATCAATGATCATCAGAGAAATTGGCCTATAGTTTTCTTTTGTGTGTGTGTGTTCTTATCTGGTTTTTGTGTCTCCATTTTTTAATCTATTCACTTGTTGATGACCATTTGGGTTGTTTCCTCTTGAGCTACTATGACAATGCTGCTATGAATATTAGCATACATGTTTTTCTGTGAATATGTTTTCATTTCTCTCAAGCTTACACCAAGGAAGGGATTTTTGTGTCATATGGAAACCCTATGTTTCATGTTTTGAAGAAATATCAAACTGATGTCTAAAGTGGGTATACCATTTTATATTCCTGCCATCAATGAATGAAAGTTCCAGTTTCCCTACTGATTATTGTCATATTAATTTAGTCATTGTAGCTACTAGGGGCAGCAAAACCTGGCAATCCACTCCCAAAGCAATCCTAAAACAATCAGCCATTGAAAGCCCTATGATGGTCGCTATGATTTGCACCCGACTTGACAGCACCTAACCACAACAACAAACCACTTATGGAGGCTGGAATCTAGCTCAGTTGGTAGAGTGCTTGCTCCATGCTCTCTGAGTTCCTGGGTTTGATCCTTAGCACAGCAAAAATGGTAGAAGGACCTGGCAGCCAACTCCTGAAACAATCAACCATTGAAAACCATATGGACAGCAGAGAAGTACTGGCAGATATAAGGTCTCTTTTGTTCTGTTGTACGTAGGATCTCTGTTGGGGTCTGCTCCAGTCCGGCAAAAGACCACGGAGCTTCTCCTCAATACCAGTTTGCTCGGGGACACTTGGGAGCAGGCAAGAGCTGGTTGGTGGTGCCAAGAAGGACCTCAGGAGCTTTCAACAACAAATGGGAACTTTATTAAGCTACTCCTTTGCAGGAGAGACTAAAGATCATACAGCTCTATATCAAAGTGTCAAATAGCTCTGATGTCTTCACTGGTGGTGCCAACGTTCTAATGATGTTGCCTCTCCTGGTCCATCTTCTCCTCTCACCTCCTCCCCAGGGCAGGGCAGGGGGATTGAGAGCTCTTCTTGACTTGCTCAAGGTCTTCTTTCCTGACTCTTGGAGTCTTGACTGTCAGTGGCTTGATTGAAGGTCTTTGTGAAGTCAGGGGTAGGGTGCAACAATCAGGATCCAGGTGGTTGGGAAGAAAGAGCTGAAAAGACCCTTGGGGTAGTTGGTGGTCTGTTTATATACACACTGGGTGGTGGTGTGGACTAGGGTGTAACCAATTGGACAGTGGTTCATACCAGGAGGGGAAGCTCTCCTTGAGGGGGTTTGGAAAAATGCACTTATGATTGGTGGATTAGATGAAGGCTGGACCAGTCACTAAGCTTCCCTTAGTAACCAATCGGGTGGCTCTGGGCAGCCAATCAAGTTGAAGGAGGCCACACCAGAGCTGGGCTGTTTGGGGGTCATCTTAGATCACTGGATGGGGGGGGTAAGAGTAAAGTAGGTGAAGGGTGAACTGGGACTTGGGTAGCCATATTGGCTTTTAGGGAGTCAAATAGTTCCTGGTCCAGGTTCTTGGGTTAAGGGTTACCAGAGGTGGGAGGAACAGGGCAGGATCTGGGAAGGGCTCAGACCTCAGCCCAGACTGAACAAGTCTCAGCCCTAGCACCTTCTCGGTCCAACCTAGGGGTGTCCAGATAATTCCCTACAGATCTCTATGAGTTGGACCCAACTCAACAGTACCTAACAACAACAGCCACTGATAGTTTTGATTTGCATTTCTCTGATAACTAATGATTTTTTTCTTTTTATTATCCATTTGCAAATCTCCTTTTCAAAAGGTATATTCAAATCCTTTGCCCATTTAAAAAATTGGATTATTTATGTTTTTACAGTTAGGATGTGTTACAATTGAATATGTTCCTCCCCCCAAAATTCACTCAAATGTTGCCAAAGTGATTGTATTAAATAGTGTGGCCTTTAAGAGATGGTTGGGTTTTGAGAGCTCCTTTCCCATGAATGAGAATAGGTGCCCTTTATAAGAAGGTTGACAGAAGATGTTTATCCTTTTTTTCCCTCTGCTTTCTGCCATACAAAGACATGGTATTATTCTGCTTTGGAGGACAGTTTCCAGGATTCATCTTGGAAGAAAACACCAGACCCTTGCCAGATAACAGACCTGTCAATGCTTTGATTTTTGACTTTCCAGCCTCCAGAACTATGAGAAATAAATTTCTTTTCTTTATAAATTACCTGGTCTGTGGTAATCTGTCATAGCAGCACAAACAAACCTAGGATGTAAGAATTTGCTATATATTATGGCTACCAATCCCTTTTCAGATACATGATACACAAATATTTTCTCCAGCTCTATGGATAGTATTTTCACTTTTTAAATAGTATACTTTGAAGTATAAATGTTCTAAATTTTTATTATGTTGTGGGTGTTGTGGCACATACCTGAAATCCTATCACTTGGGAGTGTGAGGCAGGAAGATCATGAGTTTGAGGCTAGCCAGGGCTACATAGAAAGACTCTGCCTCAAAAAACCAAAACCAAAAAACTTTTTTGATCATGTATAGTTTATTATTTCTTTGATTACTAGTGCTTTTGGTGGCATATCTAAGAATGATTACCCAAGGCAGAGGTAAAAATATCTTAGAATTCCAAGAATCACTGTTAAAGCTCGTACATGAATTCAGCAACTTTCAGGTTATAAGATCAATATGTAAAACATAATTGTATTTACATGTAGTAGATATTAACAATCCAAAAAAGGGGGAAGTGAAGAAAAATATTCCATTTACAATAGCATTAAAAAGAATAAATTAGTAGTAAATTCAATAAAGAAATCTAATTTCATAAATATCTGAGCCTATGCTTTCCTTTAGGAGTTTTATACTTTTAAAGTTTTCTAAACATTTTGAATGAAATTGTTGTATATGATGTGAGGTAAAGATTTAATTTGTATTAGCTGTCATCACTGTAGCAGAAAAACTGACCAAAGGAGTCTTACGAGGGGAAAATATTTGTGAGGGGATTTTTGTTGTTGTTGTTAGGTGTCATTGAGTTGGTGTCTGACTCATAGGGACCCTATGTAAAACAGATGAAAAAATATTGTTTTGCTTCTCAGCTATTCCTAGGATTTTCAATGGCTGATTGTTTTTGGGAAGTGGGTTGCTGGGTCCTTCTCCCAAGCCTACAGCACCTGGTATTCCCAGGTGGTCTCCCATCCAAGTACTAACCAAGCCAGACCCTGCTTATCTTCTGAGATCTAATGGGATCGGAAGCCACAGTGGTACAGGTGTAGGTGGGGAGCTTATAGTTAGAGGATTTAGTCCATGGAAATGAGAAAGCATGTTGATGGAGCAGGTATCTGGGCAGGAAGCTGGGCTGTGGCAAGTGATCATACAGCATGGCAGGGCAGGAGGCAAAGTAATCTTACTGGAACTGTAAAATAAAACTCCCAAGCCTTGCTACTAGACAGCCACTTCCACAAAACTTGAATACCACCTCCCAAAGGTCCATGACTTCCACAAACAGTGCCACCAGCTGGGGATCAAATGTTCAAACACATGACCTTTGGAAGACTTCCTAAACCATAATACAGTTCATTCCTTTTTTAATCTTTATGGTGCTTGGGACTGAACCCAAGGCCTCACACATGCTAGGCAAGTACTCCACCACTGAACTACACCACAAACTCCTTTTTTTATTTTTTATTTTGAGACACTAAATTGCCTAGGCTGCATCTGGCCTCCAACTCACAATCCTCTTGCCTCAGCCTCCTGAAGAACTGAGATTACTGGCGGGGGGCACTGTGGGTGCACGGCTTTCAATTTGTTCTTTTGTATATAACTATCCAATTGTCCTAGCACTATTTGTTGGAAAATCTATTCTTTCTTTATTGGATTATTGACACTTTCTTGTTAAAATTAATTGTCAGTAAAACTATGGAATTGTCTTTGGCTTCTCAATTCTATTCCATTCATTTTCATGTGTATCCTATGGCACTGATGTCTTGATCACTACAGCTTTGCAGTAAGTTTTGAAATCTGGAAATGTGCATTTTCTTTCTTTTTCAAGATTACTTTGACTATTCTGGGTTACTACAACTTCCAAGTGTTATTGAGATCATATTGTTAATTTCTGCAAAAGAAGGAAGTGGAGATTTTGATTAAGCATCATATTGAGTCTGTTAAAGTCAGTTTAGTGAGTCTAGCCATCTTAAAAACAATGCTGTTGTTAGGTGCCATCAAGTTGAATCCAACTCATAATGACCCTATGCACAATAGGACAAAAGACCACCCAACATTGTGGCATACACATGATCTTTTTACCTTTGAGCTCATCATTGAAACCACTGTGTTTCTTCTTATTTTGAGTTGTGCTACATCAGCAAATGGGAGGCCCCAGGGGATTTACTCCATTCCCATCATTAAAGTTGATCCTACTTTGAGGAGGCAACTCTTCCCCAGTCATTTCTTGAACACCATTCAGTCTGGGGGGCTCACTTTCTAGCACTACATTTGACAGTGATTCTTGGCTATTCATCAGGTTTTTAATGGTTAATTGTTTTGGGAGTAGGTTGCCAGGTCCTTCTCCCTAGTCTGTCTTAGTCTGGAAGCTTAGCTGAAATCTGTCCACCATCGGTCACCCTGCTCATATCTGAAATACTGGTGGCATAGCTCTCAGTATCACAGCAATATGCAAACCCGCACAGCAAAACAAGCTGACAGCATGTGGGGGTTAACAGCTTTAAGTTGTGTCAATATATGAACACAGGATGTTTTAATTTATTCTTATTCTTTTAAATTTCTCTCAGTGATATTTGTAGTTTTGGGTGCATATATCTTATACTATCTTTTTTAAAAATTTACTACTGTTTCATTCTTTTTGACTCTATTATAAATGCAATCTTGATTTCACTTTTGGATTTCTCATTTCTTATCTAATTATTTTTTGCATATTGATCTTATATCCTACAAAATTACTAAATTCACATTAGCTTTAATTTGTTGTTTTGGGTGCCATTGAGTCAGGACTGACTCATAGTGACCCTATGTACAACAGAATGATATGCTACCTGACACTGTGCCTTGCCTGGTATTATGTCTGTGCTTTGCTACTCTTCATAGGATTTTCTATAGTGTGTGTTTTTTAGAATTATAAGATAATTTTATTTCTGCCCTTCTAATGTGGATTACTTTTCTTTTTATTTGCCTAATGAGTCTAGCCAGAATGCCCATAACAATGTTTTATAAAAGTAGTGAAAGTGGACATCTAGCTGGGTGTGGTGGCACATGCCTGTAATCCCAGTGGCTCAGGAGGTGGAGGCAGGAGAATGGCAAGTTCGAAACCAGAGGCAATATGCATAACTTAGTGAGACCCTGTCTCAAAAAGTTAAAAAAAAAAAAAGGCTGGGGGTACAGTTCAGTGGTCTAGCACTTGCAGAGCATGCAAGTGCAAGGCCCTGGGTTCAACCCCCAGTACTGAAAAAAAAAAAAATGTGGGCATCTTTGTTTTGTTCTTAATCTCAGAAGAAAATCTATCATCATTAAATATAATGTTAACTGTGAATTTTTCATAGATGTCTTTCTTTAGGTTGAAGAAGTTTCTTTCTACTTATGGTTTACTGAAATTTTTATTAGGAAAGATATTGTATTGCTAAGAATGCATAGAATTCATTTTTGAAATAATCATGGCTTTTCCCTTTATTTCTATGCTTTTTTATCTTTTATTTCAATAATGTGGTCTATTATACCGCTTTTCATATGTTGAGATACTATAGTATTGCTAGAGTAGGTTATGATGGTTCCATGATTTTCTTTTAATCCAGGGAAGATAGCTTACTTTCTTTCCAATCTAAATGCACTTTCAATTTCTTTGCAATGTCTCCTTTGCTATAGTTAAGGGAAGGATTTTAATTTCATGTTATAAATCAGAAAAAGATTTTTCCATTTGTCAGAAATAACCCAATGTCAAATCTCACTGAATTCACCAATATCTGTCTTATGCAATTTCCAGGGTCCTATAGGTGATGTTCTGGTAGTGATTCATAAAGAACAAGTAAAAATCAACAACCAACCAACAAAACAAACAAAAATACTGTCTATGATATTTTGAAAGAGGTTGCCAATGAAAGGTAAGTATAAAGTATAAACTCAGAACTTGCTCTGCCATCTGGTAAGTCTTCTGCATTAATTATGCAAATATTGCCTATATCTACAATCAAGTATGGGTAGAAAGGCCCCATGTCCATGGTTGTTTGGGATAGCTCAGGTTTATACCTATTGTCCAATCAAATTAATAATGGTGCCCCTTTACATTCTAAAAATTGTTCTGGTTTATATGAGAAATTATATGCCTCCTCTCCAGTAGGGACAATCTCTGGTAATCAGAAGTGTTTTTCATCTTTTCTGACAATAATTGACTGTGGATGGCCCCCTTAGCTTTCACTTTGGACAGTTAAAATCAAATCAAAACAGAAATATTGCTAAAAGAAGCTATTATTTCATAAATTAGTTATGAAAAGTGTGCTTGTATATTATCAGACTCCAGTCTGCTCACTGCTCAAAATCCAATTTTGTGTGAAGGAAACCAGGTTTTTATAGGGGCTGGGGCTCTGAGAAGATGGGTCCCCTTAAAAGACAAAATTAGGGAACTCAGGTATGTGAAAAGGCTCATATAGGTAGAGACAGGTGGTACAGCAAAAGAATGGACAGGATGACCACAAGTGATCTTGACCTCCTGGGAATAGTTTCTGTAATACTTTAAACAAACACATTCCCTCACTGTAAGTTAAACATCACAGTAATTTATACACTTTGTGTTAGTTGATAAACAAGAGTTAAAGGGTAAGGAGGAGTGTTCCACATTTTGATGTTACTGAAGGTCACCAGATGTTCTGAGTTCTGTAAAGAAAGATTATTTAGCAGTTAACATCAAAATCATTTAAGTGTAACATTTCTTTAGAATTGAGAATACTGGGCAAAGGGAGAGGAAGCAATTCTGCAAAGGGCAACTCCTAAAGGAGCAGCCACTATACAAAAGCAGACTTATGTATTATTCAAACTAAATTAAAAATAATTTCCACATGGTATTCAAAGTACTGGAATGAATTAAATGACCCATGAATGATGTCTTCAACACAGAATACAATGTTCTTTCTTCAGAATGTGGTCATCACATAGGCATTGTTTTCTTGGGTGCATTACCAGTTGGTCTAAAATTGTAATAATGAAAAGAGTATTAAACAAAGAGAGAAAAGAATATATGAAGTGTGATGAAAATACAGTGAGTCATTAATTTAAAAAATTATTACAGTGGAAGACATATTGCCATTAATATCCCTTAACATACTCCCCCTGGCTTTGAGCACACTTGTCACATTGTTCTTGCCACTTTCTGAACCAGTTCAGGAAGTCCTCTATGGTCAGTGTCTCTTGTTGTACTGTTGTGACTGCCCCAAGCATCCTGAATTGATTCAAAATGTTTAGCTTTCATGTCATTTTGACTTTGGGGAAGAGCCAGAAGTCTCATAGTGCCAGATATGGTGAATAAGGTGGATTCGGACACACCGTAAGGTGTTTCTTAGACAAAAATTGCTAAACTGAAAGTGATGTGTGACGTGGAGCATTGTCATGATGGAGAATGAAAGTAAAGATATCCACAAAGAGGACTTCCAGACCGCTTCAGAAATGGCAAGAATGATGGAATATGTGTGTTTGAAGCCAGGGGGAGTATTTTGAAGGAGAATAATGGCAATGTGTCTTTACTGTAATAACTTTCTTATTTAAACATTCACTGTATTTTTTGATCACACTTCATACAGCAGGATAGTGAATTGCAGATGGCATAACGTATATCATGAAAGGGATTGACTTTTCCAGGAAATGGTGAAAGAGAAGCTTGCTCAAACTCCACATAAATTGATATAAGACATTTTTTTCATAATGAAGAATTATTACACAAAAATTCTTAGAGGGTGCTCTTCATTCTATGGCAAGTTTCTTTAAATCACATCTCTGTCCCTATGATTAATAACACATAGATTGCCAAACATCATTATTTCTGAGATTGCCTGCACTTGCTTTAATTTCACTTATGAAATTTGTGGACATTGATTTCATGCAATTATCCCCAAATTTATCTTGTTGTTTCAAGTAAAGGATCACTCTGAAATAATACTAATTTGTTCTAAAACAAATACATGGGAAATTAGCCATTGAGGTCTGACAGCCTTCTCATAATTCAAACATGTCAATAGTGGAGAAGGGGCAATTCTTGCCCAATCACTATTAGAGTACTCAACATATCAATTTTCCCCTCATAGTACTAGGGGAGACTCTCGAAACAAAGTATAATTTGATTAGTGTTCTGTTTGTAACTACTATTTGCTCTTTTTCAGTGTGTGCACTAGATTTTGCTATGAACTAAAGCAGTAGGGTATAGGAGATAACTGCAGCAATGGAGTCATAGTGGCTGATTCAACAATGCCATACCAAGATGACTACTTTTTAACATTTGTATCCAGTGGGAGGATTTTCCTCTGCATAAGGTACAACAACAGGATTGTTAGAAGAATTTCTTGTAGAAATATCTGCCTTAACTATTTTACAGTACTTGATAAAATTTCATTAGGGTCCGAAGTATTGTAAATGATTAATATTGTATGGAAATTGCAACAATTAAATAATTTCTATTTATTAGTTAGTCTAGAAGGGGTTGTTTTGCAAATTTATGACTCTTTTGGAAGTTAAAAGGCAGTATTTGATAACAAGGGGCTATTAAAGTTGGAGAAGTAGTTAACTTTTCATCAATCAATGGGATGCAAATCTAAATAATATAGGCCAACTTCCTTTATTAAGTTTTTGAAGATTGTAAAAATATATAATATCTATTGCTGGCAAGAAAGCCAGAAAAATATAGGTACTTTATAGTCTGCTACAACACCCAAATTCATGAAGCGTTCCATATATTAATGGGAGTTGGGAGTTAGCTCAGTTGGTAGAGCGCCACTCTGCAGTATCTGAGGTTCCAGGTTCAATTCCCAGTACCACAAAAATGGGAGAAGGAGATGGCAATCCACTCCCAAGGCAATCTCAAAACAATCAGCTATTGAAAACCCTATAAGGGTTGCTATGAGTTGGACAGGACTGGACGGCACCTAACAACAAAACAACAACAACAACAACAACAACAACAACAACAACAGAGAATGTAAAGAGATGCAAGTTTTCCAGGTAGAAATTTTGCAACAACAGTTAATCTCCTTAAAAATGTTTATATTCTTTGATGCTGGGAATTTATCCTACGTAAAATATTCCAGCCTGCAGCCATAGCCCTGTGGCATGGGATCCCGTCAGATCTCCGAAGCTAAGCAGGGTTGAGCCTGGTTAGTATTTGGATGGGAGACAGCCAGGGAACATCAGGTGCTATAGGCTCGGGAGACAGACTGGTAACCCACTCCCAAAAAACAATCTGCCATTGAAAATCCTATGAACAGCAGAAGCACTGACAATAGTGTTTCGCCTGTTGTATATGGGGTCACTATGAGTCGGATACCGACTCGAAGGCATCTAACGACGACGACGACGACGACGACGACGACAACAACAACAAAATATTCCAGGGAGAAGGACCTGGCAACTCATTCCCAAAAAGAATCAGCCACTGAAAACCCTATGACTAGCAGAGCAGCACAACAGTAGTGTTTCTTTTGTTTTACACAGAGTTGCTATAAGTCGGGCATTGATTCGACAGCACCTAAAAACAAGAGGAAGAAATTCCAATTATAAAAAAGGTTGTTGTTGTTGTCATTCTTAGGTGCTGTCGAGTCGTGTCCTACTCATAGCGACCCTTATAGGGTTTTCAATGGCTGATTGTTTTGGGATTGCTTTGGGAGTGGATTGCCACGTCCTTCTCCCATTTTTGCAGTGCTGGGAATCGAACCTGGAACCTCAGAGACTGCAGAGCAGTGCTCTACCAACTGAGCTAAATCCCAGCCCCATTAAAAAAGGTATTATAAGAAAATAATCATGGGTATAGACAACAGTATTGTATAAAAGTGGCAATTAAAATACTATTTGTAGAATGTTGTTGTTGTTAGGTGCTTTTGAGCTGAGTCCAACTCATTGCAACCTTATGTACAAGGGACAAAACACCCCCTGACACTGTGCCATGCCTGGCACTATTTTCAGTGCTTCTTTGCTATTTATAAGATTTTCAATAGGTAATTGGTTTTTTTTTGGGGGGGGGGTGTGGGCTGTCAGGTCTTTCTCCTAAGCCTATGGCACCTGGTGTTCAAAACATTGGAAATAACTAAATATACAATTAAATGTTAACTTAAAAATGTGGTCCAAATAGGCTACATAGCCATTTTAGTTCTAGAGTGGAAGAATATTTACGGAAATGGAATGATATGTATATATGCTATTAAATGAAAAAAAGCAAGTTATAAAACAGAGATATAGCATGATGCTCTTTCTATAAAGTAAGAATGGAGGAATATATATCAGTTTCTATTCTCAGTAAAGTGGCCAAATAAATAGTGGTTTATTCCACAAATAAGCTAGTGAATAAAACAATGAAGAAACATAAAAACACAGAGTGATTCCATTTTTGTGGATCTCAGAAATAGGCAAAATTAAAACTTTCCCTTTTAGAAATGTATAATAGATGATACAACTAAAGGAAAAGTCAGGAATTAGTGTGATATCAATTGACAGTGGTTACCTTTGGGGATAAAGAAAGGGCTATGTTTAGAGAGAAACTCAGGGAATTTCTGGACTGAAAATGATGTGTGATTTCTTGATCTCAGAGTGATTGAGTATTCACTTTGCATCGTTAAACTATAAATATGAACTTTATGCATGTTATGTGACTATGTTATATTTCATTACAGTGAAAATTTCAGTTGTTATAAGGGAATATCTCTAGTTGTAGGGTTTTAAGTTATCTTAATCTTCATATATATATATTATATATGCTAAACTATCTACATGTCTAGTGTTTTTGTGGTCTAATTTTGTAATAAAAATGTGTACTGTAAATTCCAAGATTTTTACAGTAGTGTTAACTCTAGGATAAGTTTTGCTGTGTGTATAGTTATATGGAGGCTAATATTTTGGTGAGCATAGTAAATCTCTTGTCAATATTAATACCATGATGAAGACAATTTAGAGTCTCCCCAGCTCCAAAGAGGAAAAAACAAACACTTAAGAAAGTTGGAGGAAGCTTCATAATCAAGCTAGAAAAAGGAAACTAATGGGAATGATAACTTAATTATGCTAGTAAAAAGTCAAAGTTAGGGTTTCTCTTATCAGTCATATGTATTTTCCCTTTATTTTAAAATGTAAATGGTCCTTGTTAACTACTTTGATATGCTCCCTCTTTAAGCCCCATAAATATTAGTAAGTGGCTAACCTTAATTCATTCCATTTGCCAAAAACATAAAGTGGAGAAAAGATAAGAGGTAGTTATTTTATATAAACCAGTAGTTGCTATGTTTTACTGACTTATGGCTGAACTTTTTAGTGGGGTACTATAAGATCTTTTCATCTACCTATGTGTTTATATGTGTATGTTTTTATGTTGTGTTATATGTGGTATTTTTCTACCTCCTGGTGGTATTACCAAATTAATTTATAAAATTTCTTTTAAAGTTCTATGCAAGTTGGCTTATAGATAAATTAATATTATGCAAATTAAGTAGTCCTAAAACTCTCAGAAATATATAAACTAACTCAAATATCTTTTCTTTT
Source organism: Pedetes capensis (assembly GCA_007922755.1). NCBI lineage: Eukaryota > Metazoa > Chordata > Mammalia > Rodentia > Pedetidae > Pedetes > Pedetes capensis. Next base: position 44,392 of record VMDO01008428.1, read on the forward strand.
TCCTTTCTTTTCTCCATCTTTCCTTTCTTTCTTTCTTTTTCTTTGTTTTACTTTTTTCTTTATTCGGAGACAGTGTCTCACCATAGCCCGAGGATAGCCTTGTGCTCTCTATGTAGCACTGGCTAGTCTCAAACTTGTGATCTTTCTACCTCAAACTTTCCATGGGCTAGGACTATAGTTGTGTGCAACCATACTCAGACTAAATTTTTTCTTTTAAGTTCACATGATCTGGAATAATCTTTGGTAAATAAAGCTAGTTTTAAGATTTTCTGTAAAATAGAAGTAGGAATGCCTTCAGAATTGGCAGCCTTCAATATAATGGAGACATACAATTTGTTTTTTAACCTATGCTTCCTTTTTTACTTTTGCAGTACTAGAGGGCCAAACCTAGGGCATCATGTATACCTTTGCAAGCACTCTAACACTGAGCTGAACCCCCCAGAACCCTTTTTACTTTTTATCTTATGACAGGGTCTTGCTAAGTTACAGAGGCTGCCTCTGCCCTAGAACCTGCAGTCTTCCTGCCTCAGCCTCCCAACTCGCTGGAATTATAGGAATGAGTCATCATGCCTGGTTTCTACCTAAGCCTAAATTTTCTATGTGAGCCACTGCCTTTCTTCTACCTAAGTTTTCTAATCAAACAAGCTGATATTATCTCTACTAGATATTTAAGATTTCAAAATCATGAATCCAATTCAAGAAATGTAGGCCTGGAGATGGTAGAGCACTTGCCTAGCATACACCAAGGCCCTGGGTTCAATCCCCAGGATCATACAAAAAAAGTACAATAAAAATAAATTGCTTATTATATATCAAACATGGCAATAAAATATAAAGAGAAAAGAATTGTTTATCTTTTTAAATATTTTTCTTTCACATTTTTGATACTTGTTTGATTTGTCAACAAGTACCTTCAGATAATGACTAACCTTGTCTAATGTCTCATGAATTTTCATGAGCAATTCAAGTATAATTGTTATGAACAAACGAATTAAGTAAATGTGAGATAACAGTTTGTAAATAAAATTTGCAACAATTGTGTTTTATAAAGTAAGATAGTTCCAAAATATTTTTGATAAGTTGAAACCTTAAAGCTTTACTAAGTTAAATTCAGTAATGGATATTCATTTAGAGCTAGATCATTTCTGAATAAGATATAATTTTGAAACATTAGCTGAACATACACGAGTTTATCTACTTTTGTCTTCTTATTACAGAGGAACTAAAGGTGTGGTATTAATATGTCGTACACCATATTGGGGTTAGGGTTTAGCTCAGATGATAGAGTGCTGCTCTGCACACTCTGAGGGCCCTGGGTTAGATCCCCAGCACTGCAAAAAAGGGAGAAGGACCTGGCCACCCTCTTCTAAAACAATCCCAGAAAAATCAGCCATGGAAAAACTTATGAGTAGAGGAGAATCATGAATGTAGTGGCACAATGTCCGAGAGTGTTTCTGTTGTACATAGGGTTGCTATGAGTTGGACTCAACTGCACCTAATAACAACACTGCCACCATATTAAAAAACAGTTCTATGAAGAAGCCTATTTTCTAGATACTATGGGTTGGTGCATTCATATATTTACCCATGTAAAAAATGCTCATTGTTCACCATTGCCTACTTTCTAGTTTTCATAGACTAGAGTTACTAAGAGTTAAGATTTCTGCTGGGAAGTGGTACATACCTATAATTCCATCTACTCAGTTGGCTGAATCAGGGGGAAGTAAGTTGTTTGTGCAACTTAGCAAGACTTTGTCTCAAAATAAAAAATAAATAAATAAAACAGGGGGTGCTGCTTGGTGGTAAAGCACTTGCCTATCTTATAGCATGTGCAAGACCCTGGATTCAATTCCCCACTACTTCAAAAAAAATTCTAATTAGTATAGGTAATTAAAACTACTAGCAGAAATATATACAAAGAAAGTAAGATGTATTTTTCTTGTTGTTGCTGTTATTGTTGTTTTGAGAGAAGGCCTCACTATGTATCCCATGCTGGCCTGGAACTTTTGATGTTCCTGCCTCCTCCTTCTGAGTGTTGTGATTTTAGGTGTGCATCATGGCACCTGGCTAACTTTAAAAGTTTCTGTCTTTTATGGACAATTATTGGATCAATTTGATTCTTCTCCAAGAACATTCTCAATAGCTACAAATTGCCTCTTTTTCAAGGAGACTTGTGAGAAGTACTCTGACAAGTACTTAAAAATATAAGTTTCTGGTATGGGGGAATATATTTAGAGGGAGAAGGGGATTATTGGTAGGGGGGGTGGGAACAACATGAGGGGCTAATGAAGGAGAGGAACAAGCACAAAGTACATGCTGCAACTCTATGAAAATCTCATAATGAAACTCACTGTACTGTATGCTAATTAAATAATTTACAAAGAATATAAGTTTCTAATAATTTTAAAACTATACCATTAGACTGGGTAAGAATTTCCAGCCCTCTAAGGAAGAAACTGGTGGTTTCATGAAACTTCTAACTCAAGATTAATCAGAATAAGAATTAATTATAAGAGATTGAATAAACTTATAAGGGTGATTATAATTTATTTAAATAAATTTTCTCCCTGAAATACTGAAATACTGAGTGAGATACCCTCATTTAATAGGTAACCTCTCTATACCTGGAAAAAAGAAACATCTTTATCTGTAAAGGTACATGGACAGAGACAAAATGTTGTTGTTAGGTGTCCTTAAGTTGTGTGGATTCATTGCAACCCTTAAAGGGTTTCCAATGGTTGATTGTTTCAGGATGGCCTCTGGAGTGGATTGCCATGTCCTTCTCCCATTTTTGTGCTGGGAATTGAACTTATGACCTCGGAGACTGAACAGCAGCACTCCACCAACTGAGCTAAATCCCAACCCAGAGATAAAATAGGGACTTAGAAATGGTTCTTGGGCTTACGAAGTAACTAAGAGCCTGGGGTCCCTGCCTTCATTTTGTATCTCCTCCCTTTACTTTCAGACAGCTATCCACTTAACTGTGTACATAAGTATACTTTTCATCCGAGGAGTGCCTGACCAAAAACCATTAATACCCAACCTATCTCATTCTCCCTCAAGGCTGAGGGCACAAAGAGTAACTGAGGAATCTCATCACCAGCTTTTACACTGTCCCATTCCAGACCCTCCAGAAGGCACCTGAAGTTGTCCAGTCATTGTCCTAACTCTCTAGTCACCTTGGATTCCAGGAACAGTAAAGCCTTGTAGGACAGATCACAAACCCCCCCCCCCCCCCCCCCCCCCGCAGATGAAGGCAATTATCTTTGATAGTGAGGCTGCACCCTGGAGCAGGAGTAATCATCTTATGGGAACCCATTTCACAATGACAGCAATAATGACTTCTTTGGAACATCTTGCTTGACCAGAACTGAGTTAATGATCAAACAGATCACAGCTGACTAAGACTGTTTAATTATGCATATCTCTTGCCCCTGCCCTAATTCTTCCTCTATTTAAACCTAAAACTCATGTCAGTACCGTGAAGACAGACTTGGAGTCTCTGGACCCCCTTATCTCTTAATGTTTTTCACCATTACTTAAATCTTTAATTGGTGTTTTGAGATGGGTGGCTGAGACTAGTCCACTGGGACTTCTGGAGCAGGGGGCTTTTGTCCTAAAACTCCAGAAACATGAGAAGAATCTGAACATACAGCCCTTTTTATGTTCCCTCCTGTTTATTATTATTAAATCATACTCTCTTTGTCCAATTACAATTCTCCACAACTATCTACCTCTTCACCAAACCTCACATAAAAAATACATAAAGTATACTAATTTCTTCAGGTTTTCATTTCCTTTCAAAGGCTCCTAAATCACATAAAATTTGTTATAAAAATTTGTATGCTTTTCTTTTACTGATTTGTCTTTGGTTACAGAGGCCTCCATCATGAACCCAAGAGGGGAGGGAAAGGTATTTTTAATTTTGTACACCATTCTTGGAATATTTGTTAGGAAAAGGAGATTTGCCACTCATTTTTTTTAATATAATGAGGTTTTTGATAATTGATGAGTAGTTTCTATTTAAATATTCAAATAGACTAGATGGAAAACATCCCTATTTTATTTAAAAGAGTACATAACTTAAACCTATTACCTATTTATGTGAAAAAGTAATGTTTTATACTGGATAATAACAAAATTATATTCTGAGATATGTAGATTAGGTATTAAAATGTAAACATATATCTAGAATGAAAATTTTAGAGGTAGATGACAGTTTAGAAATCATGACAAATTTCTTAGTATTTAACAGATGAAAACAATATCCACTGTCCTAGGTATTTACTAAAATAAATAAGAATAAAACCCCAACTATCCTTTCCTTTCATGGCAGTGTCTACCCCCTATAAAACATTACCTCTCTCAAATGAGGGGAACTATAAATTGCTCCAAATGATGCTTTATCTGTAAAGTCACTCTAAGCAAAATCTAGAGAACAGCAAAAGATTAACAGACTAAATTATAAAATTGTTTACTGTTCTATTACCAACATTTATTATTATGCTTTTTACCTGACCTTAAAATATGATAACATGAAGATGTTACTAGGGAACAGGTCCAGAGAACTGGTGTTACTGAGCAGTCAGCAGCTTACCTTATGATCTCCACTTGAAATAGTTCAGATGAGATGCAGAGAGTATAAAGCAGAATACAGACAAGGTTTACTGTAAAGCAATAATTCATCATTAAGGACTAATTGTCAGGGAAAACTGCAGCACGTGGAGAAGGTTGGGAAAACCTGGAAGGAAACCTGAGGCAACTTCATTTCTTTGGGTGAAATAACCTAAGATTAAGACATTACCCAGATGCAGGAAAAGACAGAGAGAGAAAAGGCAGAAGAAAGGTTAAGCAAGAATTTTAGAAGGCAAAGCATCTTGGATAAACAGGTAAAGTGGGTAATTCAAGAGATCAGGACCCCCGATCTCTGTCCTCCTTAATTTTGTGAAATCAGAGTAAAGCAGTGGCCCTCAGAGCATGATGTAAGCTTGGGGGCAAGCTCAAAGCTCTGCCCTACCTGGACTGACTAAGGGAAAGCCTTCTGTTTAGTAATTTTGGGGCTTTAGGGAATATGGAGCCGAGGGATTTTGTTTTGTAAAATGAATTAATGGACTCATTTGGTATATTTCAAAACAATGGACCTATAGGTGAAACTTTGGAATGGTCTGCCTTTGTTCATAACCTGATAACGCAGGCAGGCATTAATTTAGATTAGAGTATAGGTCCAATTAGAATATTGTCCTTCTGTGTCCTGGGAGGTTGGTCCCACAACTTGGCTGAAATCAAAAGCCATTTTTAATCTCCCTTCTTCCATTGGCATGCTAATATCTATCTACCTACCTAACAAAACCAAGTGATTGATAAAGTGGGGAAAATTCATGCCAAATGAGAAATCCTAAATGTTCTCTCATTTCTGCCATGCTAAAATTGTAACCTTGTAGAACAAAATTTAAGTTCCCAGTCCTCATTTTGTTCATCTGTAAAACAAATGTGTTGAATGAAATGAATTTCAGTTGAAGTGTTAGGATGACTCCATGAAGTAAAGAGCAATTTTGTGGAATGCAAAGCAATTTGCAAACTGAGGAGCTTACAAAAAGTTAAACTGGAGTTCATTAGTCAGTCTTAATATTCTTTCTCCCTGTGAATCCTGGCAGCAATTGATATCTTTAGTTGTAAACTTAAAGATAGGATTTCAAGAACTTGACTGACTTGTTCCATCTGTTGCTTTTGACACCTAACCATTGTGGCATATCACTATGAATCAATGCATGCAGCTCATTCCTGGAAACCTAGAGAAGTTTGTTTTTAATGCCATCAGAGTTTTATTAACCCAATGATTTTTCATGATCTTTAGGAGGGAGTAAAGGTTAATTCTTTCCTTACTATGGCACCATAAGATTGTTTTACATCATTCTGTTTTTAATTACTGCTTTTACAGGAGATTTTACATATATATGTATATATACTGTATATATATATATACTGTGTATATATATATACTGTATATACAGTATATATGTATATATACATATATATACATATATACTGTATATACTGTATATATACACATATATGTATATACATGTAATGTATATAATATATGTATACTATATGTATACATGTATGTATACATATATGTATATATGTATATATGTATATATGTATATAATATATGTATAATATATGTATATAATATATGTATACATACATATATATGTATATATACATACATATATATGTGTGTATATATACATACATATATATGTATATATATATTACACACACACACACATCTGTCTATCTATCTATCTATCCTGCCTACAGACCTTTGCACTTTCCTTCTGGGAATATATTTATTTTATTTTACTATTGTTTTAATGCCTGCAGCCATACCAGTGTGACATCTGATCCTGTCAGAAGCTAAGCAGGGTTGGGACTGGTTAGTACTTGGAAAGGAGACTGCCTGGGAACACCAGGCACTGTAGGTTTGGGAGAAGGACCAACAACCCACTCCCAGAAACAATCAGCCATCGAAACCCTATGAATAGCAGAGAAGCACTGAAAATAGTGTTTCATCTGTTGTATACAGCGTTGATATGAGTCAGACAATGACTGGATAGCACCTAACAACATTGTTTTAATAACATTTTAGTATTTTTTATTATTTAAATGTATCATGTTATTTATATTGCATTAGAAGAAAAGCCTAGGGGATAGAAAGTAATTCTATTTAGGAGACTTATTTCAAAAAATCCTTGTATTGAGAAGTTTATTGAGCATACTTTTGTTTTATTCAAGCTGAGATTTACATCAGGCTAAAAAGTAACTCTGATATGCCTAGTCAGTGAAAGTCAGGTGTGTCAAATTTTTTATTTTTTTAACACCATATTAATCCCCCTAAATTTAAGTTTTTTTCTCTTTCCCAAATGTCCACATTATTCATAACACCCCTCTCTATGGCCCCCCTGGCAAAAAGAAAAATTCCCCAATACACTAGGAAAAAAAGATCAAAGAAATTTCATTGCAAATGAGACCATGACATCAGTGATTTAGATGGGATAGCATGTTCTGGGTTTCAGCAATAAGATAACAGCTCCCTTGGCTTCTGCTCTTGGAGAGATTAGAACTATTCTGGCAGCTCCCTGGCATGATTTAAGGCAGTGACTCTGGCATGCTATTCATACTAAAGCAGAGACCAGGGTGGTGTGGGAACTAGTGAAAAGCTTCCTTGCCATGGGTAGAATAGCTGTGGAGAAATTCCAAGAGCTGTTTAAACCTGCAGGCGATGTTTGAAGTTTTGGTAGTTCAGCGATTGGAAATAAGAGACAGTTGTATCACAACGAGCAAACATTGGAGACAACCAGTATTTAAGAAAATGATTGTAGCAGTTAGCCAGTGGCTACAGAAAAAGTGCTGATTCCTGTTCCCAAAATTCCAGCTAGGTGATGGTGCTGGATAATGTGTCTGGGTTTACAAGATGCAAAGCAAATGCTTCTAATGTAGGATGTCACTAGATGTCACTCTGGATTTCATTATTTGGCAGTCTAAAGATTTTAGCAACTTTGCCATTTTGCCATCCATACCTCTTACAGAACCTGAATAGACAATGTGAAATGTGCATGAATAACAGGGAACTGCTGATGGAATGTCAATTTTCAGGCGTGTGACTTCTATTGATCACTCATTATTGACATGAAGGTCTCTAGTGTCTTTGCTTTTCACTTTAAACTCTTTCTCAGCTAAAATTTCCAAGCATCTGAACAGAGAGGCCTTGAAGAAGGGGTTGAATCAGGTCTCACAGGATGTTTTACAAAGTACTTTGACCTCTGGAAGAAATCACAGGTACTTTTCATAAAGACTCAACAATGGCTTTGAATAAAAATGTAAATGTTTACACAGAAAAGCAAGTACATTCTTCTCATATTTAAACAAGTTCATTCTCACATGAGTTTACAAATAGCTACAACTTTCATCAGAAAAATTCTTGAATTTGTATGACTATATTTTAGAAATCTACACAGTTTAATTGGTGTAAAATTCTAGTGCTCCCCCCCAGTGTGACAAAAGACATGCTGTACAATATCCTGTGATTGTGGATCCACGATTTTATTTCTTTTAGCTTTGTATACATTAATTAGGTATATACAATCAGAGCTGAGTGCAGAGGCAGCTAAATAAACAAATGACACCATGGAAAGGTCTTTCTGCATACTAATCATATCCTACATCTGCAAGCAGAAGCTCCATAAATCGATTTGCTCTTTCACATCAAAAGACAAACAGTGATGCAAGTCAGCAGTTCTTTTGTCAAAGTCACAGAGATTGCTGTTCTTCACAAACACATCTTTACAAAGCGGGATTCAACCATTTGATGATTAGCATTATTGGCAACTCTTCAAAGAAGATTCATCAAGTGATTTGCAATTGGATTGGTTACCATTTTTATGATGCTGCTCCATGAAATCTAACTAAAGTGGTTGGCATTTGAATTCCTGCTTAGGGGATGAGGAGCCTAGAAAAAGAAAAGACATCTTCCGATTCCATAGAGACTGTGCCACAGTATTGTGTGTGGGCCAGGGTGTCAGCTGCAGGGCAAAATTGGCATCTCTGAGAGGGGGCAAGGAGAATGGGTCATTGTCTGTCATGTTTGTGCTTAAAGTACAAACATGAGGCTTCAGTGTGTTTTACAATAGCATATTAATATATCCTATTTTGTTCCAGCCTGCAGCTGTAGCCCTGTGGCATCCAATCCCGTCAGATCTTGGAAGCCAAGTAGGGTTGGGCCTGGTTAGTATCTGGATGAGAGACTGCCTGGGAACACCAGAAGCTGTAGGCTTGGGAGAAGGACCTGGCAACCCCCTCCCAAAAAATCAATCTGCCATTGAAACCCCTGTGAACAGCAGAGAAGCACTGACAATAGTGTTTCCCCTGTTGTACAGAGGGTCACTATGAGTCAGATACCGACTCGATGGCACCTAACAACAACAACAACAACAACAATTTTGTTCCACTGTTTGATAATAAAAATAGCATTGGAGAAAACTGGGATGGTCCACTCCAGCTAGATGCTAGGTTGTTTTAGTTGGGGTAAGATGTGTGGGAGAAGTGCAGAAGGTAGAGTATAAAGAAATATACCTGAAGTATAAGAAATGCCTCCGCATTCTATAGTGAAATGAATAGTTAGGTCAATAGCCCCAGCACCAGGTTGTTAAAATTTAGGCATCACTAGTGTCTGTAATGCCTGCAGCTGTACCACTGTGGTGTCTGATCCCATCAGATCTTGGAAGCTAAGCAGGGTCCAGCCTGGTTAGTACTTAGTTGGGAGACCGCCTGGGAATACCAGATGCTGTAGGCTTGGGAGAAGCACCCAGCAGCCCGCTATCGAAACAATCAGCCATCGAAAACCCTGTGAATAGCAGAAAAGCACTGACAATAGTGTTTCATCTGTTGTATGTAGGGTCAATATGAGACGGATACTCAGTGGCACCTAGCAATAATAATAGTGTCTCTAACAACAGAAATATTAAAATTTATTTCTGACCTGGGCTTGAAAATTATAGTAACATTTCCTGAATTTTATATCTCCTATTTAATCTAGTTATTAAATGTTATAGATTATTTAGCGGTCAGGATACACTATACAGAGGTAGGGTGTTCCTAAAATTAACTAAGGAAGATAATTTGATGACCTCTTCAGATTAGATCCGATACATTTCAGGTGAATAATTCAAACTCTCCCATTATTTTCAAATGTGTCTGGCTTAGTTATGAAGAAATGTTCCCTAAACAGCTAAAGGTTAACTTATTTACTTATTTGTATCTTTGAATTATACTTTCAGTTCAGAAGAATATTCACATGGAAGGAATTTTAAGACATCAGAAAATTTGCTTCATAAATTAAGGTCTTTCTTGTGCTACAAGCAGGAAGTGAGAGTTGTTGAGCTGGACACAGGCTGGTCTGGGAGGAAGGTGCTTTCAATAATGAGTGTTCAAGGCAGACTAAGAACTGATTTTAGGCAAGTAACTCCAGCACGTTGGGCCTCAATTTCCTACCTGTTAAATGGAGGCTGCAACATTGACTTATTACTGAAGAGTATTCTGAAGATTCACTAATAAATGATGGTGGGAAAGCAGTGTGCAATCTAAAGTGCTATATAAATGATATATTCTTAGCACTATCACTACTAATAATTATAACCATCATAAAAAGTGAATGACTGTGCTGTGGAGAGCTTGAGTGTCTCAGGAAAGTTATTTTTCCTTTGTCTGTTTTCATGTTTTAACTGGGTCCTTAAAGCTGCCTAATTGAATAAAAGTGAGGATTTTAGTGTTCTCAGTATTTGTAGCTTCATTGTAGAATCTATTCTAAAGATCAAAAGTGGCTAGAATTTTCACCAGGGTAGGCTTTGCTTTCACGGAATTATTCCTGTCAAAAGATTATTTTTACAGAAAAATCAATATTAGCAATTATTTCCTTTCTTTAGTCAAATATCACAAGTGTAGCTTGTAAAAAATGGTGTGATAGCAAAGAAAATATTATAAAATATTGCTGTTTTATTACCTAGAACTCAGCAATGTGTTTCTGCAAACCAAACCAAACCAAACCAAAATAAACAAACAAATAAAACAATAAAAAAAAACCAAACCAGAACAAAACAAAATTAGACAGGAAAAGAACACAAAATTGTTCTAGAAAATCCAAATCAACACTGAAAATCCAGAAGCAGAAGTCTTACTTGCCTTTTAGAGAAACACTCCAAGTCTATTCTTAGTATATTTTTACCCTTTTTACACAAAATATCAACATGTTTACTAAAGAAATGTTTTTGTTGTTGTTGTTGTTGTTGTTGTTGTTGTTGTATGTCATTGAGTTGGGTCCAACTCAATGGCAACCTTATGCACAACAGAACGAAATACTACCCAACACTGTGCCATGCTCAACACTATTGTCAGTGCTTCTCTGCTATTCATAGGGTTTTCGATGGCTGATTGTTTCGATAATGGGCTGCTGGGTGCTTCTCCCAAGCCTACAGCACTGGGCATTCCCAGATGGTCTTCCATCTAAGTACTAACCAAGCCTGACCCTGCTTAGCTTCTGAGATCTGATGAGATTGGATGCCAGGGTGGTATGACTGTAGACCCTGGAAGTTTTTTAGAACTAGCAAATTAGACTGAAGAGGACATTTGCAGAGATCAAATTCATTCACAGTTTTGGTTATTAATTGCTATACAACAAACCAATCCAAATTACACTGATTTTGCTCTTGGGTATGAAAGTTAGGTAGAGCTCACTGGGTCATCTTTGCTCCAGTTTGTGTTAGGGTGCACAGCTCCAAGGCTTGGAATTGGAACATGGAAGTGCCGTGTGCAGGTGACCACTTCAGCCCATTGCTCAAGACCAGAGAGAAAGAACATTGGCATACACATTACCTGAAGGGGGCTTATGACTTACAGATGAGCACCAAGGGACAATAGAAGCCTTGGATTCATGGTAAGCTGAGGCTCAAGAAAGCAGCTGGTCTGTGTATGCTCATGGTATTGCTGATGAGGGACCCAGGAAGACAGCTTTCCTTAGACTTTATACCCTGGGGCCACATGACCAGGTGGACATCCAATTTCTAGAAGGTACTGGAACAGATCCTGGCTATTCTAGCTAGTCCTTACCCCTCTCACGATGTTGCATCCCAGCACATAATATAGTTATTCTTGAGAACTACAAGTGACAAGAGGGGTCAGTCCAAGGACCCTGGGGGATATCCTGCAGAACCATCTGAAGGTTCACTTACTTGAAGGTTTGACACTTGGGCTGGGAAAGACTGAAACGTTTGGGAGCTGGAACAGCTGGAGGTCCTCAGAACTTGTTTTCTGTTTCAATGTGTTTTCTGTACACTCTTTCCAGGATGGAAGCATCAAGGTAGCCATAGTTCTTTAACATTAATTTCATATTCCCAGGGAGCACATTCTGAAAGAGAATGGAGGTGCCAGGAAGAATGGCCTTTGTGGCCTGGCCTTGGAAGTCACATCAGTTCACTCTCATATTCAGCTCAGGCTACTGTAACATAATACCACTGACTGGGAGACTTAAGCTGCAGATGTTCGTTGCTCACAATTCTGAAGGCTAAAAGTTTGACATCATGGCACCAGCATGGTTGGGATTCTGGTGAAGCCTGTCTTCCTAGCTTGCAGGTTGCATTCTTGTTGTGCCCTCCCATGGCAGAGAGAGGAAGCACTGCTATATCTTTCTCTTTTTATAAGGGTACTAATTCCATTTTGAGAGCTCTGTCCTTATGACATTTGTTCAACCTAATTACCTCCCAAAGGTATCACTTCCTACTGCCGTCATCTCAGGGGCCAGGGCTTCAACACATGAATTGTGGGGAGACACATTAAGTCCATAACGTTCACTTTTGCCACATTCTTCTCAATGGAAGCAAGTATCTAAGATCAAAGTTTCTAATTCAGAGGGAGAGGAATTTGCCCCACCTTCCTTTGGGAAGATAAGAAAAATGTTTAAAAGATTGCAGACATATTTTAAAACCACCATAGTCAGAATGGAGAGGCTGTACCCTCAGCAAGACTCCAAAGGGTGATGCCGGACCCTGGCTCACTTCACTCTTGTTTCCTTCACTAAGTTGTGGCCATACTTGCTACATCCAGTTGTTATTTTTGGGGACAAGCATGTGGTGTTTTCTTTGTTGTTTGAAACTGTCTCTATGATCTTTCCTTTTTCTGCTTCTCTGTCTTTCCACCTGGACCCTGGCAGTGAAATCTGGGTTTGAATTCTAGATGTACTATCAGCTGTGAGGCTCTGGACAAGATACTTAAGTTTTCTAGAGATTGAAAAACTGTAATGTTTATTGTGTATAACAATATGCTCCAGAATTTAGTGAGTTAAATAGAAGCTTATTATTTCTCAGGAGACTGTGGGTTGAGTGGGTGATTCTTCTGCTGGTGGTTCCTGGGCTCACTTGGGCAGCTGTGGTTGGCTGGTGGATTGGTTCAGGTGGAGGGTGAAAGTTGGCTTCACTCACATACCCAGAGTCTACCGGTTACAAGGCCATCCCAGATAAAGGTGTGGGGAAATAGACCCCACATTTTAATGGGAAGAGCTGCAAAATATTGTGCCACCTATGACAATAGTACCTACCTAATAGAATCTTGTGAGAGCTAAAGTAGTTCATACAATGCCTGAATGTAATACACATCCTGTGTTAGCTGTCTTCATAGGGATTATTCTAGATATGTAATATGGCATAGGAGTTGACTGTGTGCTGTGGAGACAGATTAATTGGGTTTGTTTCACAAATATACTACTCACTGACTATATAAACTTGCCAGAGGCTACTAGGCTTCATTTTCCTAATCTGTAAAATGAGAATTATGACAGTGTCTACCTCATAGAGTAGTCATGAAGACTACATGTAAAACACATAGAACATTGCAGAGTAAGTTCTCAATAATATAGGACATCACTATTGTACTTTAGGTTTCAGATTAAAACCTTTTCTGTATCTATCAATCACTATGTTGTTTTATTCTCTCATTTTACTCTGTAGTTTCTTTCATAACATTTATTACAGTTTTAGTTACATGCTAAATGACTGCCTTAAAATCAGTTACTCCACTTTATGAAAATAGGAAGAGTATCTTTTGATTTGTCTTCTACCCTATACTATATTCTCAGGTCCTAGCATTGTGGCTGCATGTAGTGAGTGTGCAGTAAATATGTAAATATTTGCTGAATGAATAATTGCTAAGTAAATAGTAAAAAAGGTAAACAAATGACTCAAAAAGCATAGGACCTAGGTCTGCTTGATATAAATAATGTCCCGGACTTGTAGAGAGTATCATCATTTGTAGTTGCATAAACATTCCCTAGAGATTTAGGAATATTTTGTTTGAGGAGGTAGAGAATGGCATAATTCATTCTGAAAGCATCTAAAAAAAGTTCTTTGGTCTAAATTGCTAAGTCTTTGTATTGTAAATCTAAATATATATCCATTCAGTGAATTTTTATTGAGTACCACTAAGTTCCGGTTCTAGGCACTGGAGATTCCAACGTGAAACAGAAGAATCCTTCCCTCATGGAATTCATACTCTTTCTAGAATGGCATGTTCTCCAAAGATCTTTGAAAAATCAAATTGTTCCCCATAATTATTTCAAGCTCATACTGGGAAAATCTTTGTGGACCTAAAGCCTACAATTGAATTTCTATTTACTTTTTTATTCTTTTTTCTTATTATTTGAAAATTTTGTTTGGATTTTTATGAGCCTTTCATTATTTTTTTCTAAATGTCCCCACAGATCCATTAAAGGCTAACTAGTATTTTTTCCATATATTTAGAAAAATGGAATTATTTCTATAATGAGAATGAGATGAGTATACTATAAAATATTGACAAGGAAGTCATGTATGGTGAAATAAAGGAGTCAAGAGATTTGGGTTCTAAGATTTGCTGAATGAATGTGTGTTCCATGAGCTAATGGTGTTACTTTGAGTCAATCATTTAATTCTCTAATCTTGGATATTTTTATCTGTAGGACAAACATATTTTAATGTGGTTTTCTGTAGCTTCTCTTCCATCTCCAACATTGTATGTTTTTTATGATGAAACTACTGTTTCAAATTTGTAAAGTTGAACTCAGAGCTTCAGAAAATAAGTATATGAGGTCAAAAAATATTCAAGCCCTTCAGTAAAAACAATATGGCTGAACTTCTTTGCATGAGTTGTTACAACCTGCTCATGTCCAAAGTCAAAGGTTCATTTCTATCTTCAAATCACTGAACTCTGTGAAACCAATTCCTCTTCTGTAAATACAGGTGTTTGATCACAACAGTAGTTCCCCTATCTTGCACCAGAAATCAGAATCTCTAGGGTGAGATCCATGTTGTTGACTGCACCCTGGTGACTCTCATGTACATTTTGCTTTAAGAAACCATGAGATCAGACCAAACATGATGCCTAACTATACCCACACCAATATTTATTTTGTAATAAAGTGGGTGAAATACATTTCTAATCTTTTAGAACTCTCGGGAAGTAGTAATTCTACTTCTTTGCTGTTCTGCAGAAGTACTTGCATTTAAAGAGAAAAGAGAGCCAGGTGATAGCTATAAACAAATTTGCAATGGAACTGCTAGGTTCTATTTATAATAACTGCTAGTTGTTCGAAAGCAAGGTGCAAATGCCATAAATTAAAACAAGGATACACAAAATCACCTTGAAAATATTGTTGTTATTTAATGGAGAACATGGAATAAAGTAAAGGGTACAGTTTTTCTAAAACAGCTTTTGGGTTGTTTTCTACAATGGCGATGCATTCTATAGATAAGTACTTCTACAATATTTCTCTTTCCACAGGCAGTTGGGTGGGTAACACAATATAACATAGTGACTAAGAGTGTGGGCCTGACATAGAACACTAGCTAATATAAAAGGAAAACAAAAAAGAAAGTGACAGTAGTCTCATAGTTCTTATTAAGTAGACCTATCACTATATTTACAAGCATAAATCTTGACCTGCAGTGAAAACATATACGTCTACATTCACACAGTTCCAAACCCTTGTGTTAGAATCTTAAAACTTCCTGGATGAAATATACCTTATAAATCACTTAATCCAACTCTTGTTTATAGGAGTTGAAACTTCACGAGGTAACCCACAGCCCAGATTATTTTTTTTAATTTTTATTTTGTTCTCTTATGCCATTCTTGGTCTTTAATTCTTGATTTGAGGACTTGTAACATGTACACATGTGCATGCATACACATTTCTTTGCCTAATAAGGTAAAATAAGATTACAGATGAAAAGTTCCAAATTGATATCCTGCAATTGAGCTTTGCTTGGTCACATCATTAAAATATTTTCTGTTAGTAATCAACACTTAAAATATATGAGATTTAATATAAAATACACATTATAAGTATCTCTTCTGTTTTTCTCCCTTTTTAATTTTTTAAAATTTTGAGACAGGGTCTCATTAAGTTGCACAGGTGGCCTCTGGCCTCAAATTGTGATCCTCTTGCCTCAGCCCCCTAAGCAGCAAAGATTAGGGGTGTGCACCATGGTGCCTAGCTTAAAAGCATCTTTTGAAAGAAAATAGATCTGGCAATCCAGAGCCTACATTTCTTCTTGGTAACCATCAGTAGGAAACAAGGAGCAGTTGCCTCTCCTCAGATAGGACATTTGCCTTTCATTTTATTGTAGACAAGGCATGTCCAACCACAGCCTGTAGGCTGCATGTGGATGCAATCCCCCAAAATCTTTTAACATCTTGTTTTCTTTAGCATTTATTTTCTCCATGCATCATTCCAATTATGAAGCTCCAAAGTGATATTGCACATGTTTACAGAATGACATCTAATACTTCTTAACAATATACTGGGATGGTGTCACAGTATTAAACTCTAACTTTCAAATAAGCATAAATATGTCACAGTCAGTAACATCAGTTGGGTTACCACCATGGCCTACCACCCAGTCAGTGGAGTATAATTGGGTTGAACTCAAAGTGATTGGAAGCTGTTCGAAATGACTTAAGGGTACATCAGAAATTACATGAGTTTTTGGCAACTTGGCAAGACACAGCAATGGCCAATAGTATTTTTGAAAACAGAATTCAACTCAGTTCTAGAGGCTGTGAAATTACAAAATTCACAAAATTTACTTGAGAATTTACCCAGAATTGCAACCACTTCCAACAAACCAGACACTGATAGATTTACAAAACAAGGGTTAAATTTCCACCTAGTTTTATGTTGTTCTCACTTCTCTAAACTTCATGATAAAAATATAAAAAAATCAAAGAAGTCTTATTGTGCACACACACACACATATGTATATATATATATATATATATATATATATATATATATATATTTCAACTAACTATATAATATAATGGGGTTAGGGTTTAGCTCAGTTGGTAGAGTGCTACTCTGCACTCTCTGAGCACCTGGGTTCAATCTGCATTACCACAAAAATGGAAGAAGGATGTGGCCATCCACTCCCAAAGCAATCCCTAAAAAATCAGCCATTAGAAACCCTAGGAGGGTTGCTATGAGTAGAACTGACTTGATGGCACCTTACAATAACATAAACAGCAACATATTATATAATATATGTGCAGCCTAAGACAATTTCTCTTGATGTGGCCCAAGGGAAGTGAAAAGGTCTCACACCCCTGCCTTGGACCCATACATTTCTCAAGGCTGAAACCAAATGGTAATTCTCATCGCTCTTCACTCCTTTACTCTTTCATCATTTCTTTTAATGTTAGAGTTAAGAGAAAATGGAACTATTTCTTGTACCCATAAGCTCGCAGAGTTGAATAAACAAAAGCACATTTTGAGGAAGAAATACTCTCCTTCTTCTATTTTTCATTTAGGTTTTATGTCTCTCAAGGGCACAGTGCACAGTGCCCTCTATAGTGCAATGAACAATGGTTTTCAACTTTTCTACTACATTGTCATACTTGAGGTCAGTGTGGGCTTCTGTTGGTAACAGTGGTAGTATTTTGGGGTGGGTGATTGGATGTGTCCAAGGAGAGATGTGTTAGAATCCTTGGCAGGAGAAGGGAGGGTGAGTGCAGAATGAAAAAAATCTCTATTCCCTTCTAATCAGCTTCTCTGGGAAGAGGGTACGCTTCTTCTGCTCTCTCCCTTTAAAACTTACATCTTTACTATGTGCTTTAAAACCCAATTTCATCACTAAAGCTCCTATTTTTATGTAATTTAAAGCCATGAACATAAAACCCCCTAAGCCAGATCATTCTATTGTGTATTTAATTTTGTTAATCACTAATATATATGTAAGATCTTAAACTAAGTTGATTTCTTAAACGTTCATAATATTTTCTAACTATTTGGTTTTGGAGACATTCTTTTGTTTTATAAAGAGGAAAAAATAAGCTTATCCAAATGAAAAATTCTGCATTGACTTTATTGGAAGTTTCTGGAAACAATATAAACTGTAAGATCAAAAGATGAATGGCTGGGGGAAGATCCAAAATTCAGTAGGCATGACCTGGAAAGCTCAATTAAAATCATAAAAATAAATGGTCTCAATGTTCCACACAACTATCAAAGAATTTCTCATATAAGAAAAATGAGCTTCCACAACCCAGAAAGAATAAATACTCTTCTAATTCCTGCAGTTGTCTTCCATTTAACAAAATCCAGGATGCCATTATTGTCATTGCATAGCTCTGGAAGGAAATTCCAAACACTCCATAAAAGTTCATGTTCAACTGAACTTCAGATAGACCATCTTTTTTTCTTCTTGTCTTTTAATAATCATTACCAGACTTGACTTTGTATCTTACAACAGTATGTTGAAAGTTAATGACTTAGAAGTCAAAACAGATATTCAGTAAAGCTTACTAGTTAGTGATTATTCAAGGAATTGCTTACTTGAAAGTTATAAGCATTTCTTCACCAACTGATGAAACACAATGTGTCCCTTTTTGCTGCAGATCTCCTTCACTATCAATCCTTTTAAGGCACCATATATCTGGGCCTATGAAAATTACATTGCTTTCAGCTCAATTATATATTTTCTAATGAACTGAGGATTTGCAAATTATGATTACATATTAATTCATGAAGAAAATTTCATAAAAAAATAGCCTGACTTTTCTAGCATTCTTCTCCCTGCTCCCTTAAGTTGTTTGGAGAAGGGGACTAGTTAACTGCTGAGAATTCTTAAAGCTCACATTCTATGTTAGAAACTAATTAGAACTTTTGCCCAATGTATGTTTCAAAGTTCTAGCTGGGAAGCCCCCTAAAAAACTAATTTTTGTTAAGTGCCATCAAATCAGGTCTGAATCATAGAGACCTTATGTACAGTGGAGCAAAACACTACCGGGCACTGTGCATGGCACTGTGCCATACACACAATATTTTTTATATTTTAATAGCAACAATAATACTTACTATTAAAAAAAAACTACCTGATAAATTTTCTACAGCACTAACAATAGCAGAGGTAGGGGTGGCGGGTGAGTGTCATCACCAATTCCTTCAGCCAGGAAACTGGAAGAGGACTAAGATAAACTCATGTAAAGGTTTTTATCTAGTTTTTTTTCTGAGAGGCTTGAAAAGATTTTGCCGTAAGTTTATTCTCTAAAGTGCTGGATTCAACTTCCATACTATTTTTGAATAGCAGCTTCAACATAAGAGCCATAGAATGTTGGCAGTGGAAGAGAGGCTACAGGTAACTGCATTAAAAACATTTATCTCACAGGTCAAAATATCCAGGAGAATCAAATTAAATGACTCACACAGAGTAATACCTTTAGTTCATGGCAGATGTACTCATCCAGCAAGTCTTTAGAACCCAAGTCTCTGCACTGCTCTTTATTTCACTGCACATGGTTTCTGTATCAATATTTTGTAAAATAGGTACAAATGCCATTACTGATAAGCAGGGAACTTCCATGTAGTTTGAATATAGTGTATAGACCACCCACAAAAGATTCAATGTACTGTCTCATTAATTGACTTTGATTAAATTTAAGGTATTTACTATAATAATATTGAAGATTGAATAAAAATAATTTACTTCCTTCTCCTTCTGCTTACAGATGATTTGTATGACTGATTTGGATGATGTGTATCTATTTAAAAAGAAGTGTCAAGGAAAGTTTGAACTACTACCTTCTCCCTAAACTATATGTAAAATTACGACTTTGTCCTAGTGTGATCCTCATTTACATGCATAGTTTTTCTCAAACATCTTTCATATTTATCACCATGGGAGCACAGTTGCTGCACTGGATGTGTGCCTGACCACCACAAAAATGGCAGATGCATTTCCACAAGTTATATCTTAAACTTTTTTCCTTTGTATTTTCTTATTGCCATCCATGCTGGCTATTAGAATAGTAACAGCCACTTCTAAAGTAACAAACTCCCAATTCAGAAATGAGATTCTATAAAGCTCTTCAAATAGTTCACATAGCTTAAAAAAATTAAGCCAGCTCAATGGAGTGGAAGTGTAACTCCCTCACTCCCTATGGCTTCTGAAAAGCCATTAGCAACACATGTCTCCTCTGAAGCATTTATGCTAACATTATTTTCTTTGGTTTGTTTCCCAGTCCTGTTGCCTTTCTTATAAATAACACTTGCTAACAGGAACATAACTGCATGTAATGGGGAGAAAACTTGTCTGGAATTTCTTTTCTTTTCTTTTTTTCTTCCTCCCTTCCTTTCTTTCTTTCTTTCTTCCTTCCTTTCTTTCTTCCTTTCTTCCTTCCTTCCTTCCTTCTTTCCTTTCTTTCTTTCTTCTTTCCTTCCTTCCTTCCTTTCTTTCTTTTTTTTTCTTTCTTTCCCTTCTTTCTTGTTTGCAGCATTATAGTCCCCACCTGGCTAAGAGGATGATCAGCAATTACACATTCAACTAGAGATAAAACTGTAATGTCAGTACTGACTCTAATGTAAGCATCATTATACTTCAATAAAAGTAATGATGATTCTGTTTTTCATTTGCCAATGTCCCCACCACATAATATTTATTTAATAAAATAATAATTTGTTAAAAGAATAGCATTGTTTTCCCTATTTAATATTGTTTCTTGGGCAGGGAGATTAAAGAACATTCATTCTTATTAAAATCATTTCCCACAGGGAAAAGCTAGATCATATATCAGGCCACGTCAA
Organism: Pedetes capensis; assembly: GCA_007922755.1. NCBI lineage: Eukaryota > Metazoa > Chordata > Mammalia > Rodentia > Pedetidae > Pedetes > Pedetes capensis. The sequence continues at coordinate 65,054 of VMDO01008428.1, forward strand.
AGACGTGAAATAAGATTAGAGTCATGTTTCAAGTTAATCAATTAGCATTTAGCATTTTGGAGAACAAATCTCCAACAATAGCTATTAGTACAGCTATTCTGACAGAAAAAGTAAAAAATAAATAAAAGGAATGCTTCCAAAAAGATTGGTGAATGGATAATCAAATGATGGCCCTGGGCTTTAAAACTGTATTTATATGAAGGCATTCATGTTAAAGCTATACAAAAAAAAAAAAAAAAAAAAAAAAAAAAAAAAAAAAGTAGGTGCTCTTGCAGAAAAGATGGGAAGAACTTCACTGACCAACTTTGTTAAAATGTAAGACTTTGTTGTTACCAAGAATAGTGTCATTGACATGATGATGCATTTGTGATAGTCATGTTGGGATGCACTGGACATTTCTTTAGGCCAGATGACCTTTGAAGGTCACAGAGTGGCTTCTCTGAAAAGAGGTAAGCAAGAATGGATGACAAAGAACTATTTTTTTTTGTAGATTTATGTTGGTTTGTGTCATGTGTGCCAATTTTCCACAAACACTAATTTTTCCTTCCAAAATATATAGAGACCTGATGTAGTAGGGATATTGTTGTTATGTGCCGTTGAGTTGTATCCAACTCATGGCAACCCTCATAGGGTTTTCAATGGGAGATTGTTTTGGGATTGCCTTGGGAGTGGGTTGCCATGTCCTTCTCCCATTTTTGCGGTGCTGGGAATTGAACTCGGGACCTCAGAGACTGCAGAGCAGCACTCTACCAATTGAACTAACATCCCAGCCAGTAGGGATATAGTTAGGTGAAAAAAGATGAAGAAAGAGTAAGAAGGAAAAAAAAACAAAATAATTTTTTCTATTCAATTACATTTTATTTAATTTGAATATATATTACCAATAAAATAATATAACTGATTATGTAAACTTTACTTCAAAGAATCTCTTCCAGGCACATTTATCTCACTTAATCCTAAAAGTAACCTCCACTGTTTTCCAGTTTGTGGAAAGATGAGGACATAAGCATAGATTAAATGACCTAGAAGGTCTACTTCCTAATGAAAAGAATGAAAGAAATGTTTGATTTCATTCATTTGTATCTCATAAAACTAAATCTCATGTTCTTTCTTTTATCACAAACAAGATATGATTCTTTCTAATATTAATATTTATATACATCACAACATATATGGGGCATTTGTGTTTAATGTGAAACAGAAAAATTAAAAGAAGTCCATGAAAATCAGAGGCCAGGAAAAATCTTTTAGAGAGCCAGCCCTTATAAGTACCCTGTCGTACATCCAGGTGTATGGCCCAGATGGCACAGGTATAAAACCCATGAAATGGGAAAAATGAGATTGTGAGTGCTATTATGATTGTTCTACATCTATAACACATTTATCCCAAGAGGCAGTTGTACAGCTGTTAACATATATGGGCTTGTATTTTCACTTGTACTTGCAAAGGTATTTAAGATTTATGATGATGGGTATCTTTCCTCTGTAAAGACTGCAAAATAAGGAAATTTACCAAGGGTATAGTCAGGTGATGAGATGTATTCCCCAAAGATTATTACAGCAAATGAATAAGCAAGATAGTAAGGCTTTTCTGTCCTAGAAACCAGCTATAGAGGAATTAAAAATAGAATTCTTATTTCTTAGTTGGTTTATTCATTATGTTATCTTTCATTAACTATGCTGGGGAAGAAATGGAAGACATTTCAAAACTGTAACTTCATTTTCAGAGGAATGATATTGAAATATAACTTCATATTATTCTTCAAACTCTAAGACACAAGAATTTTGCAACTGTAAAATACAAAGTTTTTTGTAGTAGTAAGTTTGCATATAAGCAGAATATTGTGGCATATGGCATAGTTTTGATATTGTGGGATTTAAGTAAAAATGAATTTATCTGTTTGTATGTTTTAAATAGATGAATGTTGAAACTGTTACTTAAATGATAACCTTGTCCAGCCGGGTGCAGTGGCACATGCCTGTAATCCCAGCAACTCGGGAGGCAGAGGCAAGAGGATGGCAAATTCAAGACCAGAGGCAGTCTGCGCAATTTAGCAAGACCCTGTCTCAAAAAGTAAAAGAGTGGGCTGGGGGTTCAGCTCAGTGGTACAGCACTCCCAAAGCATCCAAGCGCAAGGCCCTGGGTTCAGCCTCCAGTACCGCCCCCCGACACACACATAGATAACCTTGTCTATTAGGGTAGCTCTGTGGCTTCTGATCCTGTCAGATCTCAGAAACTAAGCAGGGTTGGGCCTAGTTAGCACTTGGATGGGAGACTGCCTGGGAACACCAGATACTGTAGACTTGGGAGAAGGACCTGGCAACCCACTCCCCAAAATCAATCTGCCATTGAAAACCCTATGAATAACAGAGAAGCACTGATAATGGTATTTCACCTGTTGGACGTAGGGTTGTTATGAGTCAGATACCCACTCACCAGCACCTAACAATAACAACAGTGAGGGTTGGGGTGAATGCCTGTAATCCTGGTGATTGGGAGGTGGAGGAAGGAGGATCTCGGGTTCTAGGCTAGAGACAGCCTGCTCAATTTAGTGAGATCCTGTCTCAAAATAAAAAGTTAAAAAGGTGTTAAGGTACAGCTCAGCAATACAGTGCTTACTTAGCATGCATGAAGCCCTGGGTTCAACTCCCCAGTACCACATACAAACACAAAAAGATACCTAGTCTTTAATAGGGTTGAGGGTAGTATTTGTTCTTTTTCTTGCTGTGACAACCAAAAAACGAGTGGCTTTAAAATACCATGAATATATTATCTTACAGTTATAGAGATCAGAAGTTCTGAATAAGTTTCACTTAGTTAAAATCAAAGTGTCACCAGGGCTATGCTTTCTGGAGGTTCTAGAACAGGCTCTACAGCCTTCTTTCTGTTCTTTTCCTCTTTGTTTCCTCTTCTGCCTGCATTCCTTGGCTCCTGGCTCCTTTCTCAGTCTTCAAGATCAGAAGTATGGCATCGTCGAATCTTTGACTCTCTTGCCTCTCTCTTTGAAAGACCATTGTGATTTCATTGGGCCCATCTGGATCATCTGGGATAATCCTTTCATCTCGATATCTTCAATTTAATTGCATCTACAGTCTCTTTTTTCCATGTAATGTAACATATTCATGGGTGCTGGGGATTAGAGCCGGAACATCTTTGGCAGGCCATTGTTCTGCCTACCCCAGGAGATGAAGACATTTTGCTTTTTTATGAAAAGTTGATTTATCAACACTATCACCTTTATGCCCTAACTGAAAATTTCAAAATTTGTAGTGTATTTTCAGTCTCATTGCAGGAGTTCAGTATTGAATTCCAAATCAAACTCAATGGTTAAGTTATACAGTAAGATTGCAAATAATACTCTGTATCCACGAGTTTCACATCCAACCATGAATTGAAAATACTCATTAAAAAAATTTCATCTCTACATGCACAAATGTAAATATGTAGAGATTTTTCTTGTCATTATGCCCTAAATGACATAGTATAACATCTATTTATATAGCATTATATTGCAATAGATATTATAAGCCATCTACAGATGGCTTAAAGTATTCAGGAGGATGCACCTAGGTTATATGCGAGTATTGTACTATTTTATGTAAAGGCACTTGAGTATCCAAAGATTTTGGTATCCACAAGGATTGTAGAACCAATCCCACACAGAGGAAAGATTATAAGTTAATAATGGTCAGAAATATATGTTGAATGAGGAAAAACAATTTTCAAAAAAAGGAGCAGTATCTTCAGATTTTTTAAATGAAACCTTAGTCCTTTCCCCCATCATAATCAGAGTCTAAATTCAGCAAGGGTCATGCAGAAGAACAATGTTTTTAAAGAGATGCTTTCTCTGGTTTTTCGCTTAGCAGCTCCAATGATTATCAGGAAATAAATCAACCGTCAACAGTCATAGACAGCTATTTAAATCTGAGATTTGAACATCTTAATTGGTGCGTTAAAAGTTAAAGAGCCAAAGTCATGTTAGATACATAAAGCTACTTATGTGAATATAGTACAGCATTCTATGGTTAAGAAAGCATCACATTGTTTTGTGCATTAAATTAATTTATCTTGAAACTCTTACTTGGCAAAATGAAGAATCTATAAAAGTCTTAGGTATATATTGCAATACAGTTGTTGTTGTTGTTGTTGTTAGGTGCCATCAAGTCAGTATCCGACTCAAAGCGACCCTCATAGGGTTTTCAATGGCTGACTGTTTCGGGATTGCCTTGGGAGTAGATTGCCAGGTCCTTCTCCCATTTTTGCAGTGCTGAGAATTGAACTTGGGACCTCAGAGACTGCAGCGCAGCGCTCTACCAACTGAGCTAAATCCCAGCAGCAATCATCAAATTATTTATAGCGAATCTGATCTATATATAACTTAGTAAACAGGAAAAAAGTCTGTTTTTTAGGTATTGTAATTATATCAACTATCTTTTGTATTTCTTCACCTTGGCACTTTAGTTATTTAAATTCACCACATTTAACCTTAATATACTTTTTTAAAAATGTATTTTCAAAATCAAATAATTTATTTTCTTTTCAAGGGAAATATTAAATACTGGGAACATCTCACTTTTTAAAATGTTTAGTCTTTGAGAACATTATAACAAGACCCTATAACATAATTCTGCAGCTTTCCTTTGTTTTCTTTAAAAAACCACAATAATTTGGGTGCAACTAATGTGGGTACAGCCTGCAGCTGTAGTACTGTGAAGTCCAATCCCGTTAGATCTCGGAAGCTAAGCAGGGTCAGGCCTGGTTAGTACTTGGGTGGGAGATAGCATGGGAACACCAGGTTCTGTAGGCTTGGAAGAAGGACCTGGCAACCCACTCCCAAAAATTAATTTGCCATTGAAAATCTTATGAATAGCAGAGAGCGCTGACAATAGTGCTTTCACCTGTTGTATGTAGGGTCGCTATGAGTTGGACACCGACTCGTCGACACCTAACAACAACAATATGGATATGAGATTTCCATGTCAAAATGTGAATCATCAAGAGATTCTGACCATTCATTAGCTACATAGTTAGTTTCGGACAATGTGTGCCCCTTAAAATCCATTGCAATACCATTCCCCCTGGACTGGTACTAGTTAGTTTCACCAAATTACAGTTTTACAACTTACCCACTTAATGAGTAATAGATTTACTTACGTCTAGTAAAAACACCTATCTGTAATTTCATGTCACTGTTAGCTAGCAGACACCAAACCTAATTTACAGAGCAAAGAGGTGGTTAATTCAAATATTATTTCAATGTATTAAATCATCAACGAAATCCTAAAAGTTACCAGAATTTTAGATTTTGTGAAATATTACTTTAAAAAACATTAATTATATTTTGTAAAATTAGTAAATATGGTTTTAAGCAGATTCTTAGGTGAGTTTTGATTTAATGGTGGAACTAACACTTTTTTCTCAATGAACACTTTTTTTAACGGAGGTAATTATTCATTTTACAGAAATTCTTTTTGTATTCAACTTTCTCTGTAAACTAGAGATGTTTGAAAGTGGGATATTCCCATGCCAACTACTCAATTAAAAATGTGTGGTTTATCTATTTTGGGGATAATTTATGTCAATTTTTAAGTCCTGGGTTAATTAAATTTGACCCTACATCCCAGCATGTTATTGGATATTTATTTAAGGAATGCAAATAAGTTTAAATCTAATCTTAATATTAACCACTGCTTATGTAATTAGAAAGTAGAATCAACTAGGGGAAAAGGGAATGCATTTTTAAGTACACACACACATACACACACACAAACACAATGTTTGTGATAATCCATAATAAGCTCTTCTACTAGTTTGATAATTTAAAACCCATGAAGTGGAATTGTCACTTGTTATCTTTTTCTTTTTGTGCAGTACTGGGGGTTGAACCCAGGGCCTCGTGCTTGCATGCTCTGCAAGTGCTGGACCACTGAGGTGCACCCTCAGCCCAGTTTTTTACTTTTTGAGACAGGGTTTCGCTAAATTATGTAGACTGTCTCTGGTCTCAAACTTGCGATCCTCCTGCCTCCGCCTCCCAAGCCGCTGGGATTACACGTGTGTGCCACCGTGCCCGGCTTGTCACTTGTTATCTTTAAAATTGTTTAAAAGTAAGTTTTTTCTAGACTTTTTGGAAATGTCTTCCTGGCCTGAAGTTCTTATTAGAAATTTTATATTGCAATTTAAAATTGTACTTTGATTAACAAACAGTGGTAGCTGTACTTTTGTGGTATGCTGTTGTTACTAGATATCATTATAAATGCTTCTTGGGAGCATCTTTATTCTCAGAAAAGTCAGGGTGAATACCTGATCATCAGGTAAAGATATGCAACCCCTTGCAAATATCCCCTTGCAAACAGTCTTTGACTTGACAATGAATGTTTTATAAAATTAGTCATTGTTTTACAAAATTATTTAAGATAATTACCAATATTATCCTATTCTATTTTAAAATGTTAACTTGAATTTATACAGTAACCCATTTTCATTTCTTATTTGCACTTGTCTAGTGAATTTGTGACACTTCATATTTTAACAATATTCATGACATCTTTTCAAATGAAACTTTTTAGCTACAGTATTTAATTTAAAAATACATCCATTTCTACAAATGAAAGTTTTAAAATATTTTCATATACATAATTGTGTGTAACAATGGTCTCACTAAATTCAGAATAGCCATTGAATATTGGAACACATTGGCTACCACCTTCTTGCTAAGTATGTGATACGAACCATGACATTACAATCTTAAAACTGTAACAAGAATGAGTTATGTTTGTACTATTTCCCACTCTCATTATATTCTTTGTCACACAATGAATTAATGTTGTGCCATTTTCTATTCTCATTACAATCTTTTCCTTATGAATGGGGTATCAGAATTTTAATGTCTTTTGTAATCTGTGAAATATAGTAGTATGTTTTGTTATACTACTATGACCTTGCTAATATTTTGCATTTTGATTGGTTAGTCCAAGCTGTAATATACAGGGTAAGGTTAGAATGATTGGCCAATGAAATAATTCTTAGTGTTTTTGACTGTTTAAATAAAATCAGATTAAGGAACATTTTAAACACCTTAATTTTTACAAGCTTGAAAAAAATTATAACCTTGGGATAATAGGCTAGTATATTTCTGTATAGAAAGTATAATAGTGACTTTAACATATAAATTGAATGTGGTATAGAGAAGTTATTTCAGATTATGAGAAAAATTAGAAATATGTTTTCCTATGGTTACATTACTTTTATTTATCCTTTTAAAATTTGAATACACATAAACATGACATTAAAAATTATTTCATTGTTTTGTTGATACCTTCACCTCCACTTTTGCATTAGCTTGTCATTTGAAAATTTGTATAGATGCAAAATACTGTTTGCTCTGTGAGATTTGCTTGTTATTATTATTTTTTGCCTTCTATGATTTTCCCTGTAAGATGTACTGCTATTATCTATCTTTCTATCTGTCTATCTTATCTAGTTTCTATGTCTTTTTTATACTTGAACCTTAACTTGGCCTAATCCTTTTTGGAAATAGATACTCATAGAATGGGAAATTCATGATGTATTTAAGTGGCTGTTTTTAGAAGAGAGCATATGACTAATATGTAAATTGCTGTGTGTTGGGGTTTGAAAACAATGTGTAAATTTACAAAGGAACCAACAAAATAAATACATCAGTAGTTGGGAGTAAAAATTGTAGTTAATATAAAGCCTCTGAATTGAGATTTTTTTTCTTTTGCTGTACTTGATGATTGAACTCAGGGCTTCACATGTACTTTGCAAGTGCTCCACCACTGAGCTGCACTTCCAGTCCATTTTTAATTTTAAATTTTTAATTTTGAATCAAAGTCTGCCTAAATTATGCACGCTGCCTCTGGCCTCAATTTTGTAATCCTCCTGCCTCTGCCTTCTATATTGCTGGGTTTACAGGCATGTACTATGGTGCCTGGCCTGAACTGAGTATTAATTTATGTAATATGTTCTTACTAATTCTGGGAGTAGTACCATAGACATGGTAGAGAGGTAGCTGGAGGAAAAAGTAGATAAATTTCCAGCTTAGTAAGCTCTGATGGGCTCATGTTTTGATGAGTACCCACTTTAAGGGTGTAGGTAAATTTTCTGCCATATTATAGGTGCTAAGAAATTAATCAAAAGTTTGTCTCAAGTCATTATAAATACAAATGCTTCAGTGGCCCATTGTATCTTATGAAGTATGCTAGCAGTGATAGCAGTTTCATGACAAAAATGGCAAGTATCCAAAAGTTCTTTTGATTTCTAAGGTCCTGATTTTAGAAAGTTGCTTATAAATCTTCTAAATAAGTGGCTTCATATCTTTAAATTATCCCTTTTCTAATTTGAATGGACAAATCTGCATTGTGGTATTATATTTTACAGCTCTATAACTGTTTATTATTCCTCATTCATTCAGTCACTCAAAAATACTTCATGTGTGTTTATTTGTACTGAGCATAGAACTATCTTATAATTTCTATGCACTATCTATTTTATTAGTGATGAAGAATCTGATCTATTGCTCAAGGATTGAAACTATTATCTTTATGCTACTTATACACAGAACAACTTCAGGTATTTCTATAGTGAACATGAGGCTTTCCAAAAGGCTTACAGTGGCACTTAGAAAATGTAATATGAAAGAAAAAAATGAGTCAGAGGTAAGAAATCTCACTTTGCAATCCATACTGAACCCGTTGTGTCAAATCTGAGAATCTCCTTACTGTGAAAATAAAAGAACATCATGCTAAAACATCTTTAAGTGTGCATGAGGCCATTTTTTGCCAGGACATCTTTTATTCAGCAAATTTTCTATTCTCCATAAGTAATGTATGTATTTACAACAATTACAAGTTTAAAGTCTGGCTGCACATATTTAATACCTTATTTATAATTGGCAAGCTGTAGTTTGCTTAATTTTGTTCAAAATGATACAGGTCTCTTGTCTATTTTTCTAACTACAAACTGTCTTTGGTATGCAATGTTTACTTTAACCTTTTGTACTGGCATTTAATTTTCTAATCAGTGTTTGTATTAAAATTTCTTAAGTAAATTATGTTACTTAGTAGTCTTCCTTTAAAACTTTGAACATCATAGGGGTTTATTACCACATTTTTCCATGTTTACTTTTGAATGGCTATTAAGTTTTTATTACTTTCAAACTGACATTTTATTAAATACATTTCTAGATTTTTCTGAGCTCAACATGCCTGAAAGAATTGTTAAAAATAATTTCTTCTAGTTTGCTGATGAAAAAATAATTAGCCAATTTAAAAATCAAATCCATGTAGCAAATGGAGTAGTAAAGAGAAATTCAAGTATAATCATAGAAGACTCAAATCATAGTCTGATCTTCATTTAAACATAATTTACAGTGTAACCTCAAGGTGCTTCACTTGTTATTGTAGTATCTGAGGATCAAATTACTCAATAATAATACTTGCTCAGGTTGTCCTATATGATTAAAAGTGAACAAATTATTGCAGTACCTTCCCTAGTCTTAGAGTCAAATTTTGCCTTTGGCTTTCCATGAAGTATAATGAAAGATGTGAGTGCACTAGAAGAAAGAATTTATTTTCAAATGGAATAAAGATAAAATGAAAGCATTGTGTGCCTATGGCCTTTTAGGCAAATAAACACATATGCTGATTATCTAAAATCTCTTGTTGACTTGACTAAGTCTTTTTACATCATATGCCTAATTATCCATAAGATTCAGCACAGTGTTTATTTGTTTCTAGTCTGCTGAAAGAAAAATGGCCAAAACATCAAAGGATGAGTTTAGTGATCAAGGATTTATCAGATATACTACACATTCATCATGGGTCATGGCAGATTTTCTTACCAGATTAGAAAATAAATTTTACTTTCACTTTTTTTTTTTGAGTTCCTGGGGGCTTGAACTCAGGGCCACACACATAATTTACAAATGTTCTACCACTGAGTTGCACTCCTAGCCCATTTTTTACTTTTTGTTTTGAGATAGGGTCTCACTAAGTTATGCAGGTTGCCTCTGGCCTCAAACTTGCGATCCTCCTGTCTCCACTTTTCAAATTGGTAGGATTACAGGTATGTGCCACCATGCTCATTGAGTACTTTCATATATTAATGCTAATATTCGTTGTTGTTATTAGGTGTCATCAAGTTGGATCCAACTCATAGCAATACTATGTACAACAGAATGAAACCAACACTGTGCCATGCCCAGCACTAAGTCTGCCAGTGCCTCTTTGCTATTCATAGGGCTTTCAAGGGATTATTGTTTCAGGAGTGGGCTACTGGGTCCTTCTCCCAAACCTGCATTGCCCAGTATTCCCAGGTGGTCTATCATCCAAGGACTAACCACGCCCAACCTTGCTTAGCTTCTGAAGTTAGATGGGATCGGATGCCAGGGTTATATGGCTGTAGACCTAAGGCTAATATAGTTACCATTTTTGATTAGTCTCTTTATGCCAGCTACTCTTAATTTTTTACACATAATTAGAGAATTTTCACATTCATTATCCAAAGTGCTATTGCTTTTTGTTCTTTCATAGATGAGGAAACTATAGTGTGTACAAAGAAGCAATGTAAATTTCCCAAGGGTGCACAAATAGGTGGTGGATCTGGAATGTGATTATATATGATATGGCTTCAGAGCTCTTGTTCTTAACTAGTAAACCACCTCCTTAAATCAAGAAAATGTGTCACTGTAAAGCTATTTTCCTGATTGTAGTATCAGCAGAAATAGCCAAGGTGCATTATTTTCCAATTCAGGTGTGCCTTTAGGAATTAATTGGCCACTGTGCCAAACTGCTTGTAATTCTCCAAACATGTTTAATGAAGATAATATTTTTGAAATATTTCCTAATATATTTTCCCTTCTCAGCAATCTAATGTCTTTTTCCTGCAGCTTTTTTGTCCTTTAAGACAAAAATAGAAAGATGTAAATAAAACAATAACAAAAATAATACAAAGGAAATCCTTGTCTAACACGAAGGGTACAGGGGACACTTCTCTTTATTTTGGTTGGGGCAGGGAGAGTGGGGGGAGGAGAGAGGAGAGAGAGGGAAACATAGGGAAACAGAGGAGAAATAACAGAGAATGAATAACAGAGAGAATGAATAAGAGAGGGGGAGAAAGAGAAAGAGAATGAATCAATTAGACATGAATGTCTTGTCCAGTTTCTTTGGAACTCCAGACCATAGAATGAGAAAGTTATGAACTTTTCGAAACAGGCTCAATACCAATATGTGAATTTGAATCAGTGCAGAACCTGCAGGGTGAAGTAGAGGGTGTTTGAGAGCCTGATGTCCTTTATTTCTTCAAATGTCATGGAAGAGATTCAGAGGTTCCCATGGGATGTTCTGGGAGTCTCCAAGTGTATCTGAGTGTGTTGGCCAACAGAAAGACACCATGGGGAGTGAATGAAACGCATGATGAAGTTCTGAAGTGGACCCTCCAAAAACATTGGCCAAATGAAAATAGTTGAGATTTAGGGGCTAGGCACTGGGGGCAGCAACCACATCCAGTTCTCTAGGATCCATGCTCCCTCGCAGGAGTCCATACAGAGAGAATTTCCACAAGTCATAGCAGCTGGATGAGATCAGTAAGGAAATCAGAGATCAGTCAGGAAAATGACATCAAATGGAGATGAGGAAGACCTGTAGAGAAGGACCACACAGAGACAAGACACCTTTCCTTCCACAATGGAATCAATGAGCTTTCCTTGTGCATCTCGAGTCCACCAGAGAAACAAAGGGGAAGGGTAAGAGTAAAGACACCTTGAAAGACAGTGAGTTCTTCCAAAAAGACCCAGTTTAGCTCAGGACAGTGGTGGATTATACAGAACCTCAAATAATTATATTTTAGAATTCTTTCAATTAAACAGTAAGTGATAGGGTACAAAGGAGGTATCCAGATTGAGAAGATATTTGTTGAAGAAATTATGTGCATATTATAACAGTGGTGAGATTCTTACTTGTTGCCACCTACACTGTGGGGTTTCTCATATTTTTCACATTGGTGCCTGTTTCTTGGAAGCCCATCCTCCCCCATTATTCCCATCTCTATTTTGCTGTTCACTTCTCGAGATTCGGTCCAAGTGATCCTCTACCTGTGAAAGTCTTCTCAAAGCTCAGGTATGCAGGCCTCATTTGAGTTTTTATCAAACCTTGAATGTTCTACCATTTTGTTCTTGTTGTGGTTGTTAGATGTGGTAGAATTGGGGTCCAATTCACAGCGACCCTATGTACAACAGAATGAAATACTCCCAGGCACTGTGCTGTGCCTGGTACTATGTCAGTGCTTCTCTGCTATTCATAGGTTTTCTATGGCTGATTGTTTTGGGACTGTTTTGGGAGTGGGGTGCTAGGTCCTTCTCCCATTTTTTCAGTGATAGGGATCAAACCCAGGGCTTCAAGTGTACAGAGCAAGCACTCTACCAACTGAGCCAAACCCCAGCTCATCTCCCATTATGTTCTCATAATTTGTGAGCTTATCTGTTTTCTCCCACTAGACTGTGAAACTATGTCCTGATTATCTATGTCTCTCTATTTACTAGCACACCAGACATGGCAAATACAGGCAAAGGAATTAGAATTTTCCAAAATGGAAGTCTGGGTTTTTAAATCTCCTTTTTGGTGTAGTAATAATCACATCTGATCTTTGAAAATAACCTTTGAAAATGTCCTTGACTATTTATGTGGATTCCTAGACTCACTCTATTCAAACTTCCAAATACCTGACCTCATTCTATGAAATTAGGAATGTTTGAACAAAGAGAACACAAAGCCACAGAGTCTAATCATTGCATTGTTGTTGTTGTTAGGTGCCCTCGAGTTCATATCCGACTCATAGTGACCCTCATAGGGTTTTCAATGGCTGGCTGTTTCAGGATTGCCTTGGAAGTGGATTGCCAGGCCCTTCTCCCATTTTTGTGGTGCTGGGAACTGAACTTGGGACCACAGAGACTGAAGCACAGTGCTCTACCAACTGAGCTAAATCCCAGCCCAATCATTGCATAGATGGATTAAATGGAAACTCAACTCATAAAATCACCGAGGAAAAGAATCACACCCTAGGCTGAGTGCACACCTGTAGTGCCAGCTATTGGGGAGGCAGAGGTAGGAGGATTGTGAGATCTCTAAGCCAGAGGCAGTCTATGCAACTTGTTGAGACCCTGTCTCAAAAAAATAAACAAAGAAAGAAAGAAAGAAAGAAAGAAAGAAAGAAAGAGAAGGAGGGAGGGAGGAAGGAAGGAAGGAAGGAAGGAAGAAAAACAGGGGCTGAGGGTGCCACTCAGTGGTCAATCACTTGTCTAACGATTGTGAGGCCCTGGGTACACCCCTAGTACTGAAAAAAAATTGGCATCTTATCCTTGTGAGGCTCCAGGAGAGGTGGTTTGCTTTTTCACTTGCCTCTCTGCCCCAATTCAATTTAATTTCATGTATTCCCCACAATATTGCAGAGAAAAGGAAAACTTCTGCTCAGCATTCTATCATCAGAATCCCCTGATGGCCAGTGCATAGGTATACATTGATGCATTTTTAATATTAGAAACTGTCTTTAAGATATATTTATTTCTCTTTCTGAAATACTAAATTTGGAAATCAAACTCTTCAGAGTTTATTAAGCCAATCTTGGGGCAAATAAAATACAATTATACACTCTGGAGAGATCTAAAACTCGGATTAGAGGTAGATATTTTTGGTATATGTGCATTTGGATGGAATATAGGGCTTGACATGATTTTAAAAAATTATCAAGGTTTAATAAACTTTATGCATGACTTGACTTCAGTTATACAAGCAAAGAAAACAAATATAGTTCCTGATTAATTCACCTTAGAATAGCAACTGTTTGTTTAAAATAAACAGTTTAGGCAAAATTATAGATAATTGTTTGTAGAATTTTTAGTCTGTGGCTTTGTCAAAATTTCCACTGTCATAAAGAGATTGGCTCTTAAGAATTTGTTTTCCTAGATCCAGTACTATACTTAGACCTTTCAAAAACTATATTCTAACTGTCATATTTTTATTTATTCTGCAACTTTGCCAAACTCATTTTCAAAGAAAAAACAAGTGAAAAAGTTTATTTTAATTCCTTATTCATATGCTTCCTCTTATATATTTCTTATGCACAATTTTTATTTTTTTCAGAATGAGAAGATTGAACCGAAGGCCTCATGCATGGTAGGCAAGTGCTTTACCATTGAGCTGCATCCCCAGCCTCCTCTTAAAGTTTGAGACAGGGTCTTATTAAGTTGTGCTGACTTCCCCTGGTCTCAAACTTGGATGTTCCTGACAGCCTCCTGAGTCACTGAGATTACAGGCATGGGTCATAGCTATCTGATATTTCTGCCCAATTTTTTGGAGAAATGTAAAATTTATTTCTATGTATGATTTTCCCTCTTTGCTATTTTCACATTTACAGTAATTGTGAATGCAATCCCTCTTAAATAAGAATTAACATTGTGTGTAAATTCTACTAATATTTAGTTATATCATCTTGAATTTGTCATTTAGTCAGTGTATCATGTACCACACCGGCATCTGATCTCATCAGATCTTGGAAGCTAAGCAACGTCGGGCCTGGTTAGTACTTAGATGGGAGACCACCTGTGTATACTGGGTGCTACAGGCTTCGGAGAAGGACTCAGCAGTGCACTCCTGAAACAATCAGCCATAGAAAACCCTGTGAATAGCAGAGAAGCACTGACAAAAGTGCCGGGCATGGTACAATGTCAGGTAGGGTTTCATTCTGTGGTACATAAAGTTGGTATGAGTCAAACCTGACTCAACACACCTAACAAGAACAACTAGGAAATACAAAGATACATAAATCATTTGTCTTCCTCTTAAGGGAAAGATCTATCTTAAGACGTAAAACATGCAGACACGGACATATATAACTATAAATACAAAAATATATGTGTTAGATGAATGCAAAGTGAGAGAATTTGATGAAGTTATTTCAAACTTTTTCAAGCTTTATAACCTTGGCACTATGTTCCTGAGTTATGAATGAGAAGTGCTCTAGCTAGTGTTAGTCGGAGATGGTCTGGACATTGTTTATTTAGAAACTCCACTGAAGTAAGGAGTGCTTTAAAACCCACATCTTTAGCATTAGACTCAAGTGGTTATTTGGGCCAATACTTCATTGTTTACTGGAAGTATGAATTCCCTATTTTATGGCTTTAGCTAAGGAGATAATGTTTAACAGTGAAGTAAATAAAGAACAATGTCAATGCCAATTGGGCAGGGGATATACTCTGAATAAATGCATGGTATTATGAGCACATGTGGATGAAGGAGAGCGGTGAGAAAGTAGCCATGGATGGCTGCAGTTAGACTGAATGTTGAAAAACAGTGGAAAATAAAGCTAAAAGGGAAATGAGACCAAATTATGAAGGCCTTTAAGTAGGGGGTAAGGAGTCTGCTTTGTATCCAATAGACAGCCAAATCTGGATTTTGTGACTATTTTAAATTGGGCAGTTTGGTATTTTGAGAATTTGTTGAGGAAAGAAATGGAGAAAGTATCAGATATTTTGATAAAAGGGACATTCTGTCAGAAAACCACAAGCATCAAGGGAAGAATTAGGAGTTTGCAAGCAGGCTTTGGTATTTCAGTCTCTGTGGTTTCTAGCCAACTCTGTCTAGTGAATAGGATGTGGCAGTGAAGACAGACGTGCTGAAAGCTTCTCATCATTCATATTCTCTTTAATCTGGGGCATTTGAAATGCAAGTGGGTGACTGGTGTGGCAGCCCTGCCTGTGCATTTTGAATATGTGAGTCACAACACTGAGAGGAGGAAGCCAGCAAAGAATGTGGTGATGTGGTTTTATGATTCATCTGGCAGAGGTCTGTGATCGGTCTGTTGGAAAACCCACCTCTAGGCAGTGTGGCACCATTGGAGGCTTTGAGCAGGGGATGGACATGATCAAAGTTGTTTAATGTGACTTTTAAAGGCTGAAATACTAGAAGTGTGGAAACCAGTTGAGAAACTATTGCAGGAGTCTAACTAAAAGGTGATAAATCTCTGGAAAAGAGAATAAAGTAATGAGACTGGACAGGACGGAACCAGAACATACAATTTCAGAAAAGCAATTGGTATGAGTTGGCTTATTGGACGTGTCATCATTCAATGGAACTGGCTTATACTTTGAACAAAACAGACCTGTATTTGAATCTTTAGTTGAATCTGTAAGAGCTATATAGAGTTCCAAAAGTCTCTTCATGTTTTCTTCATTTTCTTCACCTTGTTCTTCATTTTCCTCATCTGTCAAGAGGATGAGGGAAATTTGAAATATTAAATAAATTTTTTGAAATGACATAAGCATTGGAGAGGATATACACCTGTGTGTATTGGGTGTACATGACAGTGATCATCATCACCTGTTATTATTATGAATGGGATAAGATGGGAAGATGAACTGGGGAATGGGAAATGGATAATTGTTGGCATCCAGGAACTGAAAGGGCTGTGATATCTTTGAACAAGGGAGGTAAATGGTTGAGATTAAATATGTCTGTTACATTGAATTATAGTTTTCATAGTTTGTCTTTATTCAATAGCAAGCGTAGCTCCATATAAATAATTATATGGTGAGAATGAATATGATGGATTTCTCCATAATTTTCTGCAAAGGAAAACAGGAGAAATAGAATGAATATTGGAGCACTGGATCATTTGGCTAGTCTTGGTGGTAGAGAGGACTTCTGATGTTAAATCAAGCTTCTAATTTTAGTGTAATATCCATTAGGCGACTTTGTGTCTTGCTCATATATTGAATGTTTAATGTGAGTTCTGCTAAACATATAATGTGTTTCTATATTGTACTTCATCAAATTGCCTGTAGGAGCTACTACTGAAATGCAAATACTTTCTGAGCTGATCATTAGTTTCATACAAGGGAGATAGTTTAGAAAATAGTTATTATAACTACAGTATTTAAAATGAAAGGAGTATAGAGAATTATCGTTGTCCAAATCAGAAACTGGACTGGAGTACGGGTGCACCTTTCTTGGTTCCTGTTTCAAAATAGTTTTCAGACAATAGGTTGTAGTTTAATATTTTGCATAGAAGTGTCTTAGAAAAAAATATTTTTTAAAGAGTGATTCCATGTAGAATTTTGGTCTTTTTATTTTGAGGACTAAAGGGAATTTTTCCATGGCTTCTTTTAAGACATTTCATTGTGTGTAGTGAATTTTGTTAAAAGAACAGGTTCTGAAAAGCTCTGACAGCTTCTTCAGCAAAAGATCCAGGATTGTCAGCCATTGATACAAAGACCTGAATCTGCTTTGACATCCCAGAATAGGCTTCTGGCAATGTTATGTCTCTCTTTTAGATGTTTGGATAAATCACACTGCTCAGAAACTGCATCATACATTATGCCTAAGTCATAAACAAATGCTGCTGAGGTAAGGGTATTGCTTAGTCCACTGTATTTTGTTCGATGTTTTGAAGTCACTTGAATGCATCAGTAAATATTTCTCTGTGGTTTGAATATGCACTCAAAATGGGCTTTATAGCTCTTTTATTTGACCTCCTGAAAGAATTCAACATCACTACTAATTTCAAGAAGCCATTTTTTTTACCAGTAAAATAGCAGTGCAAACTATTTGTGAAAAAGAAATTCCTGTGAAAAAGAAATGCTTCCCAATCACAGACTTTAGCTGGGTTGTAAGTGATGTTCTCCCCAGAGATGTCCACAATCACATCTTTATCCCTGTAACCTGTGGATTCACTAGGTTATATGGCAAAGAGAAACTAAGATAGCAGAAGGAATGAAGGCTGCCAATCAAGTGGCCTTAAAATAGGAAAATTGTCCTGGATTATCTGGATTGCCCAGGTAGGTTCAATACAGTCACAAGAGCCCTAAACTGTGAATTAAGGGAGAAAAGGAGCTATGTTAGAATGATATATGTGAAAAAGACTTAGAAAAAGACTTAGCTAGCCACTGTTGGCTTTGAAATGTAAGGGGTCCATGAACCAAGGAAAGCAAGTTGTCTTTAGGCTGCAAAAGGCAAAAATCAGATTCTGTCTCAAAGCCCCAGGAAGGTATATAGTCTTGTTGACACCTTAATTTTAGTCTTGTTAGACTCATTTCAGACTTCTAGCCTACAGAATTGTAAGGTCAATATATAATTTTTTTTTTTGAGACAGGTCTTGCTGTGTAGCCTAGATTCTGCCATGAAACTCCAGTCCTTATTGTTTCAGCTGGGATTACAAGCATGTGTTACGATATTCAGCAATATGTGAATATGTATTATTTTAATCCACTAATTTTGCAGTAATTTGCTAGAACAACTGTAAGAAACGAATTAAACTTATGTTTAAACTAAGATCTATACATGTCTGGAAAATAAACTTCTGAATTCTCAAATTTTAATTAATTAGAAACAAAATTAAAATTTTCCATAAGATTTCAATGTTTACTATTAACCTTATATAAGACTTGGCATTTTGAAACAGTACCTTAACTAAGATACAGCATTCTTCGTTTTTTTTCATTATTCATATCTCAACTTATAAGGAATATCCTGTACAATCTATCTTTTACAGAAAACCTTGATTTCATATATCAAATCTCATGGCTAGTCTGCTTCTCTAGCAAACATTTTAGTAATTTATAATGATTCAAATTTATTGATAATTATCAAATAATTTATTTATTGTTTTGGAATGCATTTTCACCAAAGGTACTCAATATATTATTGAAATAAGACAGAAAATTAATGCATTAACTATATTTTCAGGTACTCCTAACTATATTGTATGTGGGTAGTTTCTACTGATAAATATGTACCAATAACATCCTGGAAACTATAGAGAAATGATCACTCTCAATACCATTCTATAACTACCAATTAGGAAAATTGGAGGCAAATCAGCAAAATATTGCAGAGTTGAATTGTAGACTACAAAATATCAGTATAAAATGTCTTAGATTAGCCACTCTCAAATGTGTTCTGAAATTATATAGTTAATGAAAACAAAATAATCTTTTTAATTTAAAATAATTAATTTTTCATATTC